>OY282450.1:70683187-70735687 GCA_958295655.1 Palloptera scutellata
TACACACACACACACACACATGCCATTCTCTTCTACAGATTTAGTATACATACCTTCACTCTATGTACATTCTGAAGGTGATATTCTCTCCTTCGTATGTAGATGTGTGTGTGTGTGTGTGTGTGTGTGTAGTACACCCACACACACACACACACACACATGGGAACATGCCACCTGCCATTAAAATTTTAATATTTTATACTATTATTTAATACCTTTGTTGATTGCCATAAAGTTTTCAAAAGCTCTCCAAAAGAAAGTTGCTCCATATAGTAAGTAGAGAGTTTTGTAATTCATATATGTACCATACAAATATACAGGGTGAGTTTTTTAACCAGAAACTTTCAAATATGTCGAATAATAAGCATTTTACATTAAAAAAAATCTAAATTTAATCATTTCGCAGAGGAAATATATTAGAGCTAAATAAGGAGGAGGCCACACCTTGTAGATGGGGCGGGTGGTAATTTTTAAATCTTAAAAGGGAACACCTATATTTTATTGCAGAGTCGGATTTGAGGGCTAAAAATAAGTAGGATTCATCTGAAACATGTTTCCAATTCGTGATAGATGGCGCTGATATCAATGAAATTATTTGTTTGTGAAGGGGGGAGAGGGAGGAGGTTAATATGTAAATCTTAAATAGAAGCTGTTTTTATTTTTTAATGCAGATTCAGATTTAGTACTAAAAATACTTAGGTTATGTGAGTCAACATTTATTTTGTCTCCATATTCAAGAAAGATGGCGCTGTTGTCGATGTCGATTACGTCGGTTGCGCCAAAATTTGTTGGTTCACATGCAATTTACCATCGTACAAGTATAAATTTTCCAGTTACTCGGAATTTGCAAAATGTATCAGCTTTTTTGAAGACGGATTCCGAATATTTACAAACGTGGTATTTTTTTATTGCAAACGAATGGCAGAAGTATGAAGAATCAAAAAAAATTTTTATTATTTTTGTTATTGCGTCATTTATTATGAACCAAAAAAATACGTTTCAGATGAATCTTACTTATCTGTATCAAAATCTGCACTAAAAAATAGGCGTTCCTATTTAATACTTGAAAGTTGTCCCCCACTCAACCTAGAAGGAATATCTTCAATAACAGCGCCATCTATCATGAATCGAAAAAAACATATTTCACATAAATTCTACGTATTTTTAGCTTTAAAATTCGAATCTGCAAATTTCAAAGTAACCTCCCGCCCTACTTACAAGGGATTTCGTCGATAGCAGCATCATCTATCAGGAATTGGGAAAATATATTTCAAGCAAATCATACTTAATTTTAATCTTAAACCCTGAAACTGTAATAAAAAATAGGTGTTCCTATTAAAGATTTAAGGCTACTCCCCGCCCCCACGTAAAAGGAATCTCGTCGATAACAGCGCCATCTATCATGGATCGAAAATAAATTTTTCAGGCAAATCCTCCCTATTCTCAGCATTAAAATTAGAATCTGCAATAAAAAATAGGGGTTCCTATTTAAGATTTCAAAGTTACCTCCCGCCCTACGTAAAAGGAAAATATATTTCAAGCAAATCATACGTAATTTTAGTCTTAAAACACGAAACTGTATTAAAAAATAGGGGATCATATTAAATATTTAAGGTTACTCTCCGCCTTCACCTAAAAGGAATCTCGTCGATAACAGCACCATCTATTATGGATCGAAAATAAATGTTTCAGGCAAATCCTCCCTATTCTTACTTACTTACTTTACTTTTATTGGCACAACAGCCCATGGAGGGCCTCGGCCGAGCTTTTCGCATCCACTCATGTTGTGCGTGTTATATTTGTACATGAATGGAAGGGACCTACAGTTTAATGCTGAATCCGAACGGCGATTTTTACTCTTGTAGGTTTGCCATTGCCTGCCAAGAAGTGGTGCCGTGCCGTGTAGAAAAATTATTTTTTCTTCTTTTTGATTTTTGCCTGTGCCAAGATTCGAACCCCGGACACTCTGCGTAGCAGTCCAACGCACTACTACTACGCCACAGCGACCACTCCCTATTCCCAGCATTAAAATTAGAATCTGCAATAGAAATAGGGGTTCCTATTTAAGACTTCAAAGTTACCTCCCGCCCCACGTAAAAGGAATCTCGTCGATAGCAGCGCCATTTATTATGGATCGAAAATAAATGTTTCAGTCAAATCCCCCTATGTTCAGCATTAAAAGTTGAATCTGCAATAAAAGATATGGGCTCCTAAGTATTTAAGATTTCAAAGTTACGTCCCGCCCCACAGCGCCATCTACCATGAATCGGGAAATATATTTCAATTACAGCGCCATCTACCATGAATTGGGAAAATATATTTCAAGCAAATCATACATAATTTTAGTCTTAAACCACGAAACTGTAATCAAAAACAGGGGTTCCTATTAAAGATTTAAAGCTACTCTCCGCCCCCACTTAAAAGGAATATCGTCGATAACAGCGCCATCTATCATGAATCGAAAATAAATATTTCAGGCAAATCCTCCCTATTCTCAGCATTAAAATTAGAATCTGCAATAAGAAATAGGGGTTCCTATTTAAGATTTCAAAGTTACCTCCCGCCCCACTTAGAAGGAATTTCGTAGATTAGAGCGCCATCTACCATGAATCGAAAGAAAGATTTAAAAAAAAATCCTAAGTATTTTTAAAATAGGAGTTTCTATATAACATTTAAAAGATACCCTCCACCGCCCAAATTTGGGGCTAATGTATTTCCTCTACGAAATGATTAAATTTTCAGTATGAACATTTTTTTTGTAGAATGCTTATTATTTAATTTATTTGAAAGTTTCAAGAACCTCACTCTGTTTAAGAACCTCACTCAGAGAAGAGATTTCTCTTTCCTTGAAAACTCTTCTGAGAAATTTTAAAGAAACTACGTTTTTAAAGTTGTATATAGCTTATAATAGAAATCGTTTAAGTATTTTACGTTTGTGGAACATTCAAGTTAGGGAAAAGAGTATTTTCCACATTAAACTCCGGCTAAGGAAACTTCAGTATATCAAGTATCTACCAGGAAAGAACAAGATGCGACTTTGTGCATATTTCCCCCTTTCATCACCATCCTTGAGTCTCATAGCAGATATCTTGTCAATTATATTTAAACTCGCACCTTAACTTTTTATACTTCCAATGCAGTGTAATTCTAGGGCTCAGGTCTTGGCACCACTACCACTTACTTAACTCTCATTTTTGTGATATGCAACACGTGAATCACGTTGTTAAAATACTACGACCACGCTTCAGTCAGCTACAAAATTTAATAAAAAAAAAAAAAAAACAAAAATGTAATAAAACTTCGATGGTTGAGCGCGCTCTGCTTAACGATCAAGTATCATAAGCTGAGCGACTTTGGACGCTGATTCACTGCATAATGCTGCTAGTTTTCATTGGCAATGTGCGAGCTGTACACATATGCTTGAAAGAGCAAAGCTCTGGTCATTGCCATGGCAGTAGTGGCAATATGTGGCAACAACATAATCTGCTAAACTTCAATTAAAACCACTTTAAATGGTTTTCAAATAAAACTCACTCACAAACAAAATGACGAAAGAAACCAAAGTAAATTTCATTTCCTTTGGTTAGCGTTTATCACTCTCTTCCCTGCTCCCTATTTCCTTGTACTAACCACTTACTACCAAATAAAAAAAAAAAAGAGGGGGCAAAACTGAAATGTCCTCCTTTCGTTGTTTGTTGCTGTATGAAGTTTTTTTTTGCGCTGTGTGGTCATGTTTGTGTGCACTTGCGCTAGTTTCATCCCACAGAACATAAAGAAAACAAGGAAGACCAAGTGCGAGCGATGCACTGCCAACTGCCATTTCCTGCGCCTCCAGAACCAACAGTTTTATGTTTTTATTTTTTATTTTTTTTTGGTCAAATCTCAACCCGAAAAAAGCAAATTGAACTTTTCTCAGTTGCTCTTAAACTAAGTACATACACATTGCTAAAAGTGACCGACCAACTTGAAATTTCTTCTTGAATGTAAAACTTTATTTTTCGTTTTTTGTCTTGAGTGAGCAAAGTATGCAATTTGGTTGTTATTGTTGTTGTTGTTGTTGTTTTTTGATTTTTGTTTTTACTTCACTGTTTGCGTTGTCATTGCCTTGTGTGTGCGTACATGAGTGTATTATTAAGTTGGAGTGTCTGTGTATGTGTTTGTGTGTGTGTGTGTGTGTTTATGTGTTTGCTTGCGGTATAAAGTAAATATTCCAAAAATCATGCTACTCGTACTAAGGAAACCATGTCAGTGTGTGCGAACAACTTCATGTGAATATGAGCTCCTTTTTCTTCTAGGTATTACATACTTTCTGCTTTCAATTCTCTTCTATTGCTTGTTTTTCTTTGGTACATTCAAATTTTTCTTTTCATTTCTTTTTTACCAAATCTGTTTCGTTGTCGCTTTTGAGGTTACTAGTTTGTTAGTGTTGTCAGCCCGCGAATCTATGACAAGCAAACATTTTACTTACATACATTTCTTACTAGCGTTTGTATGCGCTTTCAATGCGCTTTCGCATTAGTTAAAGCTGTATGTTAAGTAGCTGCATATGTGGGGGGCATGTGGGGGGCATGTTGGGGCCAGCAGTAGCTAGAAATATTGAGTTGCTATTGCATGCTAACATGTAATTTCCTATTTCTTTATGATGCTTTTGCTGCTGCTGCTTCCTTCTGCCTGCGTAAAGTCTCCAGAAGCTTCTTCTTTTCAATATTCTCTTTCTTTGGTTTTCGTTGTTCCTTTTCCTTTTCTATTCTGGGTGAACTTTATATAGTTCTGCACTCAGTTCAGCAGTTTTGCATTGAAACATGAAAAAGGATTTGACATTTTCCGGACAGCTGCAAAAGGATTTAACAAGTTGTACACTAAGTTTCCCCACATAAACACTCACACACTCACATACGCAACCATTGTATGCATGTATGTCTTCGCTTGTGTATATGTGTGTGTAAGTAAATCTGTTGTATGTATGCGTTCGAGTTCAAAAGTTGAAGAAAAGAAAAGTAAACCATATAAAGTTAAATTAAATGTTGCAATCATTTAATATACGAGTACATGCATGCACATACACTCTCACATACACTTTCACATACATAATTTATATCTATGTAGATACTTATGCTTGCATGCTTATGTAAAGGGTGATTTTTATAAGAGTTGAGTTTTTGAAAATGAAAAAAAAACACCGAAATTTTACAAAAGTGAATGAAATATTTATTTGGATCGATAAATCAATTCCTGCCATTTACTTTTTATAGATAATTTCAGTTAAATGTTGCCCGCGGCTACGCTTCAAGTGGTCCAATCTATTAACTTTACTAAAATTTATTCATAACATAATACATAACAATATAATTTTAAAACCAATAAAAAATAATAAATAATTTAATGAAAATGGTAAAAACATTTTCAAGCCAAATATATTAATTTATCATAACGAAAACGAGGTAAAGGACCTCGTGCTTAAATAAATAAAAAAGAAATAAAACATAATTTTAATTAAAATATAAAATTAAATACATCACAACCCAAAAAAAATAACACAAAATAATATTCTCATAAATAAAATTCTTGAATATTCTGCTAAAAAAATCAATGCAAATCCTCCTCTTCTATACTCAACATTAAACGCAGAAACTAATTCAGATTCACCTTTAGCAAAATCAAAAGGAGTACGATTAGTTTCAGCCCAACTAATTCTAAATCAAACTAAAGCTATAGGAAATAAATAAATAAATAACAAAAAATCATATATTAAATTGATAATTATAAAAACCTAAAATATTATAACTTCCAATTTTGGCACATTTTTCACACATTTCGGCCGGAATCTCACCAATGACGCAATGACGCGTTCAATGTTGGCTTCCAAAGCAGTAATCGTGTTTGGCTGGTCCCTGTAGACAAGAGACTTAACATAGCTCCACAAAAAAATAGTCTAACGGGGTCAAAGCACACGATCTTGGAAGCCAATTGACTACACCAAAACGTGAGATTAACAGCTCACCAAATTCGCCTCTCAATTGATGCATGATTTCGCGTGCAGTGTGGCATGTGGCATGTGGCATCGTCCTGTTGGAACCACATGTCGGCCGAGTACAATTCTAGCATTTTCCGCCAAAAAAAGTCTGTTATAATCGAACGGTAGCGGTACCTTTCTCCATTGACAGTAACGTTGCGACATTCATCCCTCATCGTCTTGGAATAAGTACGGCCCAATGATGCCGCCTGCTCATAGACCGCACCAAAAAGTGATTTTTTCGGGATGCATTGATAGCTGCTGAATTGCCTCTGGCTGGTCTTCACTGCAAATACGGCAATTCTGCATATTCACTTATCCATTGAGCCAAAAATGAGCCTCGTCGCTAAATGGACGTAGCATGCGAAACACTTTTTTCACAGCGCATGAATTTCGATAATAAATTTCAATAATTTGCAAACATTGTTCAGGCGTAGGTCTACTCATTATGAAATGGCAAATCAAACTGAGCATAAATCAAGTGACAGCTGTCAAAAAGACCAACTCCGAAAAAAGTATTGCCAGATTGAAAACCACACTTCTAAAAAAAAACACCCTTTATGTAGCTGTAATAAATATTTTCATACTCTTTGGCAGCGCATTTAGAAAATTAAATTTGAAATGTAGATATTTCGTAGAGAGCGTGTAGAAAACTGAATTTATTTCATGGTAACTACACAAAGAAACGCATCGACGGTTTAGCGATGTCTGCAGCAGAGTCACACACACACATACTACCATATTGCTATACTTTTTTAAGAGTAAGAAAGTTTAAATGCAGATTATTGTAAGACAATTTTAGGGGTAGCTTGCATACTTTAGACATTTTCATGAAAGGAAGTGGCACCATAGGCGTTCCTAGTCAAGGAATTTTAAGTATCGGAACTTGTTTCTGATTCTACCAAACTGCAGTTTAATACTCCAATTTTACATACTCAAGGAAACTAGAACGGGCAAGGTAGACTAAGAAATCAGTCTGTTTGTTAATTTACTTTATGTATTAGTTCACACGACAAAGAAACCTACCGGAATATGGTTGATTCAGCACCCATCTTTAGTCTAACAACTTAACTTTAAAAACCCTTTTCGTCCCCTATATTTGACAAATACTGGAAATATGTATCTCTTCATTTAACGCTCTGTACATAGAAGCTACAGAAAATTTTTTGAAATACTGGCTGAGTTTCTACGAAACTTTGCTCAGCGTAGACCCTCCATGAATTTTGTTTCATACTTTGACTTAAATATGGACTACTTACAAATATTTTCGTTGCGAATTTGGTTTTAAATAAATTTTATTTAATTTTGTGGTTTATTTTAACTATAGAAAATCGTTAAACTGATTTTTACTTTACTTTACTTACTTTTAATGGCACAACAGCCCATGGAGGACCTAGGCTGAGTTTTTCGCATCCACTCATGTTGTGCGTGTTATATTTGTACGTGAATGGAATGGAAGGGACCGACAGTTTAATGCCGAATCCGAACGGCAAAGTGAAAATATTTCCATAGCAATTTCTACTCTTGTAGGTTTGCCATTGCCTGCCAAAAGGTGGTGCCGTGGTGAAAAATTATTTTTTATACTTTTTGATTTTGCCTGTATCGAGATTCGAACCCCGGATACTCTTGGTAGCAGTCCAACGCACTACCACTACACCACAGCGACCGCGTTAACTGATTTTTAGTAACACAAAAATAGACCTATCCAACTTTGAAGTTCAGACTGTACTTAAGACTAACTTTAGATAGTAAAAAAGCAAAAAACTGATATGATCTTCTCAGACCATTATTAAATCATGAAATCATGGTACAATTTTTGTTGCTTACATAGTATAAATAATGGGCAGTTGTGCCATTCAAAGAAGAAGCAGGAGTATACATTTAAGTATAGAACTCGATATCATTCATACGACCACTGCAAGCACGTTTGCAGTGATCGATTCTTTACACCTTGTAAAGTATTTAACTTTTTCTACTTTTTACTTTTCAAAATATATTGTTTTAAATATTTTATTAAATTTAATTATCTTGGTTTTAGATTTTGTGGGCAGTTGGCATTTACTTAGTTTCAGAAAACGAAACATGAAAAGGAGATAATAAAATATTGGGGTGTGCTAAAAAAATAAATTGTGTGTGAATTGAAAAACTCAGCTAATTGTTTTAAATAAGTAGCCCTTGATGATGAGGTTAGACCTTTAAAAGCAAAATAAGAAAAAGGTTCTTTCTCTAATTGTTTTTTTTTTAATTTGTTTCTTTTTTTAGGGCCTTTGTACATAATCATATTCTGGCATATTTGGAAGTTTATGGGATCAAGTAGAATAAACTTCGTGCATGCGCTTACTTTACACAGGTTGATTGATCAAAGTTGAAAAAATTTTGAAAAACTACTCCACCATAGCACCATCATAATCATCATTTTGAAGCTATAACTGTAGGCCCCTTCCATTCATGTACAAATATAACACGCACAACATGAGTGGATGCGAAAAGCTTGGCCTTTAGCGCTGCGTGAGGTCATAGTCGACACTGATAAACTGAAGTTCATTGTGGTAAAGGCATATTGTGGTAAAGGCACTTGCCACAATGGCTGCCAATCTCTTTATCGGTGTCCTGTGTGATCACATTCACTCTCTCATTCTCCCTTCTTCCTCCTCTCACCTATCACTCTTCCTTCCATTCCATTCAACACAATGCGCTGCATTCATAGGGGTACACCCTGTATGTTGAATGTATCAATAAAAAAGAAAAGAAAATGCTAACTCCACTTGCATGTCCACTGGACGATGCTTCATTGCTACAATTTTATCTAGAAATTACCATAAGGTTTTCTGACAATTTGCAGTTCTTTTTATTATAAGTCGAAAATAAAATTCATAATACAATTTTTACTTAAAACTAATACTTAAAATGCAATAAATTTTGTTTATAATTAATAAAGTTTGTGGTAAACTTAAAATGAATCTGAATTTACTTAGTTATTACTTATATGCATATACAATAAATATACATAAATATACTTTTTCAAACTTTAAACTAAAGAATAGCATCAACGGAGGTCACCAGACGCCTGCTGTCTTCATCGATTGATCATAGAGCCAAGTACGTCGTTTTGATGTTACATTTATGGAGTGCATACAAATATTGAAATACTTGTTTTGATTGCTTTTTGTATGCTTTTTGTGAATTTTGAAAGTTGAAATATTTCTACTTATTTTTTTTATAAGAAAGAAATCATACTTAAAATGAATTGACATATAATTTGTACACAAAAGCTATAGACCTGGATAGTCGATGAGTAGATAAACGACATACAGACAAACGAAAGGATGGACGGACTAACCTTGGATAATAAAGTGGAAACGAACATGAACTTTCACTTATATATTTTTATGTTTTTTTTTCAATTATGTTATTCCACAAATTGTTTGCAATTTATTTTTTTTTTCTCCACCTTCATACATAAAAAGTTCGAGTTCCTCAAAAAAAAAGAAAAACCACTCCAGCTCTGAGCTCAAAGCCGGATCAATGCAGACAGGAAAGACTACTCGCACACCAGAGAATACAAGGTTTCGTTACAACCTGCGGCATGAAATCCACACCACACGGTCATTTTTTGTGGATCCATAGTTCTTCTCTTGAAAGACATGTAGGATGGCTGCTGCCCAATAATGCATACCATATGTTGCTTATTGACAAAGCCATTAAGCAAAAAAAAAATGAGCTCCATCGGTGAAGATGATTTTTCAATGAAATTCAGAATGTTCCCCAAACTTTTGAAGAGCCCAATCGGAGAAGTTTCGACGCTTCAAATTATCACAACGCTTCACTTCTTGTGTACGTTTTATATTGTAAGGTCAAGATCTTTATGCAAAATTTGTCACAATTTGTACTGGGAGATTCTCAATTCCTGTGATCGGTGTAGAATCGCCTGTTGTGACTCATTTTTAACTCACAGCTGCGCTATTTTCAGTATTTCGAACGGTGCGTTATCTCACTGGCACAGAAACATTCAATAAGGAGTGCGTCGAATAAAATTGTCTGGTACAAAAATGATGAAATCTTTTGAACCAGTAGTCCGATTTTTTTTAAACTAAAGTATTTTATTTTGCAAATTATTTTTAGATTAAAAAAATAAAAACAAGAAACCACAAGTTATTAGTTTTTTAATAAAAAGTTTTAATTTTTCAGGAACCCCTTCCATTAATGTTTTTATGGTAGTGTCCGACACCCTCACAGCTGCTGCAGACCACTTTATTTTTAAATCTTGAAGGTCTTTGGCCACTTTTTTTGTTACCTTCATCTCCCTTTTTGCTAAAGCCTAGTAACTCTCAATCGGCTTTAGTTCTGGACAGTTTGGTGGATTGGCTTCTCTAGGCACCAAAATCACTTCCTTCCATTGGAACCACTCTAAGGCCGTTTTGCTGTAGTGAATATGTTAGATAATATGTTGTTTCGAATTTATCCAATATAGCAAGCACAGCCTGTTCGGGGGGTATGATAATTATGACCGAAAATTAGAGTAAGCGCTCTTAAAGTTGCGACCACAGACTCACAATTTCGGTAGTCATTTTTAATAATTTCCAAAAGTAACTCGTTCGTGAACATCACCATAATAAAAATGTAAACCTGGAATGAATTTATGATCTGGCAAAGGTAAAAAAACACAAAAATTTAAGGTTTATATTTAAATACAAAATTGTTATGTCCAAATGGTCTCTCTCGCAAAAGAGCGCATCTGTCACTAAGTATTCCTTCAAGCATATAGTGCGCCATCTTTCATGTCGGTATGTAAATATTGAAAAATTTTAACATTTCTCAACCGATTGACTTGAGTAGACGACATGTCTTCGTATCGTCAACTTGCGGCACATTTTAAAGGATGATTTGCATTTGTTTCGGTATCAAATGTAATTAACTCAAAGAATATTGCCGACAGACCGTCCACATCGCTTGGAATACGGCCAAAAAGTCGCTGATATCTGATATTTGGAAGGAAATTTTGATGTGCGACGTGGCCCATTTCACAAACTTAACAAGTAAAATTGCCGCATTTGGGGAACGTATGATCCACACTAGATCCATAAAAAATCATTGTATGACCAAAAAGTGACTGCTTTGCCTGGCGTCATTGGGCCATTTTTCTTCAGAGAAGACGAACCAGTCGATGGAAATCGATATCGGTGGATGTTGGCTCGTTATTTCTGTCCACAAATGTATGACAATGGTCTGGACGGTTACTGGTTTCAGCAAAACAGTGCGCCATGCCACACTGTAAATCAAACAATGTAATGGAAATTCCCTGGACTTGTGGTGTCAAAAAATGGAGACATTGACTGGCCACCCAGACCGCCAGAGATTTGATCCCTCCGAACGTCTTTTTGTGGGATTATTTGAAAAGTAAAGTATACCCCAGCAAGCCCCCGACCATTGGCGACCTCAAGACAAACATTCATGCCGAAATTATCACTATACCGCCCGAGATGCAAAAAAAAGTGATGGAAAACGCAGCAAAAAGAGCACATTTTGCTTTGGGCAATAACAACGGCCAATTGATTGATTGTTATTGTATCCAAAAACTAGTGCAAATAAATTGTAAAGAACCAAATTCTACAAAAAAAGAAATCCTCGTATATGAAAATAGGTTGAATTTTTTTTAAGTGATTCAATATTCACATGCCGACATAATATGGCACACCCTGTATATGGTTAGCCCCAAAATGAAAGCTAAGTATTAGGCACCAGTTCACTGCAAAATCGCTGACAATGATAATGCTGATGATCTAAGCTGCCCGCCTTATACAAATTTCTACTTTGAATAGTAAATACTAGAAAATACGCAACAAGAGATTAGAAGAAAAGTGGCCGCTGTGGCGTAGTGGTAGTGCGTTGGACTGCTACGCAGAGTGTCCGGGGTTCGAATTTTGGCACAGGCAAAATCAAAAAGTAGAAAAAAAAATTTTTCTACACGGCACCACCTCTTGGCAGGCAATGGCAAACCTACAAGAGTAAAAATTGCCTACGAAAAGCTTTTCACTTCACCGTTCGGATTCGGCATTAAACTGTAGGTCCCTTCCATTCATGTACAAATACAACACGCACAACATGAGTGGATGCGAAAAGCTCGGCCTAGGCCCTCCATGGGCTGTTGTGCCATTAAAAGTAAAGTAAAAAGATTAGAAAAGACAATCACAAGCTTCTAGTAAAAAGTCCAGTATTTGTAGCTTAAGTTGATGATTTTTGTTATAATTCATTTGGATAATCTTTAGTACTTATCTGGTAATTTAGTGTGATTGCTGCTGATTGCTCATTTGAGTTGCACTTGAGTTTCACTGACAGAAATGCGCATTTATCGCCACTTTAACTTGAACTAAGCTGCAGCATGCAATTTGTAGATATGACAGCTTCAACATTTCCATTTCAGATTTTGTTGTTTTTTTGCCCCCCATCCCACATTGCTTGGATACCAAAATATTCCCAACACAATTATCTAAAGCGGTAAGCTGGAAAAAGTTTTCAATTCCCTTGTCACATATTTTATACATGTACATGAACAATTCATTGCAAACGCATCCACAAATAATCCAGCGATGGTTTCTGACAATGCTGGGATAATTAGAGTGTCGAGTGTTTGTGGTATAGAGGAAGTTTTTTTTTTTGTTTTGAGTTATTTTTGATGAAAAGTTTAAAAATTGGTTTGGAAAAATATAAAATTTCTACGAGTATGTGAAACTAACTAATTTTTTGCAGAGGAAAATGTTGAATTTTCATTTGTACTTTTTTATACACATAACCGACAACATACTTAATTTAGTTAGAAGTTGTATGATTAAGAACAAAGTTTCATACATTTTTTTATAACTTCAAGTTGTTGCTGATTACTTACTTGTTGCTTATCCCAAAATAAGTACTTAGTATGTTTTTCCATTTTAATGCAAATGAGCAATCAAATAAATCTCTTTAGTCGACTAAACTCAATCTCAATCTCAAAATGTAATTTATATTTCTTGAATTAATCTTCAGCAACAAGAATAAAAAATTATTATTTTTTGTTGTAAATTTCTGCGTTCATTAATTGCCAAACTCGAAAACTAATTGCAAGAAAGAAAGCTTATGTACCTGAAAGCTTTTTCCCTTCAACTGAAGCATGAAGAAAAATAAATTCTCAGTTTTTTGTTGTTGTTTCTTTTATTTATTTTTTGTTTTTTGTTTTTCTGTGTGTTGTTTTAGCAAATAAAACAATTTTTACACTGCGTTGCAGCGTACGCAATCATTATGCAATTATAAACTTATGAGAGAAAACGAGACGAGACGAGACGAGACTCGATCATTTGTCGCTCATTGCGTAGGTCTTCAGAGAGAGGAGAATACAACTACACCCTACATAGTTGAACCGTAGCCGGTAGTAGTTGGAGACAGCTCCAACAACAAGAGTAGCAAGCAGAGTACATCGTTGAAGAAGAATAAGAGCCTCAGATAAGAGCCGCACACACACACACACACACACACACACACACACACACACACTCACGAGTACACTCACGAACTCATTCACGAACACACGAAAACAAAAGATAAGACACAGAACGGCCTCGCTATTGCTGCTGCTGCTGTCATTTCCGCTGCCTCTACCTTAGCTTATTTAGGATATGCTGTGTGAAAATTTTTATAAAACTCATAAAACTTTTTCAATTTCAATTTCACTTAAAATTTTGTACTTTTTATTATTATTTTATTTTTTACTTGTGTTATTATGCGCTGCACTGCGCTGCGCGTCTTTGAAAGTTTACAATAAAAATTCAATTAGACGCCATTTTCATAGAAGAGAAATACAAAGAGAAGACAAACAAAATTATTTTTATTGTGTTGAAATTGTGATAATGCAATGAAAGAGAGCACGCAGATAAGCTTGCAAGCTTATAAGAACGTGAGAGTTGGTTTAAGAGTAGAGCGGTGAATTTAAGTGTTCACGTAAACAAACAAGTCTTTGGAATTATATTAGGCCGGGTCAACCCGCCTTTGGGCGGGAGAAAAATTGAGTGCAACATCACGTATTTTGAAAGTTTATCCCACAACTGTTACTTTACACACTTCACTTTTAATGGCACAAAAGCCCATGGAGGGCCTAGGCCGAGCTTTTCGCATCCACTCATGTTGTCCACTCAGTTCAGTACATGAATGGAAGGGACCTACAAGTTTAATGCCGAATCCGAACGGCGAAGTGAAAAGCTTTTCATAGGCAATTTTTACTCTTGCAGGTTTGCCATTGCCTGCCAAGAGGTGGTGTCGTGTTTCCTACTTTTTGATTTTGCCTGTGCCGAGATTTGAACCCCGGACACTCTGCGTAGCAGTCCAACGCATTACTACTACGCCATAGCGACCAACATTCCAAAACTGTTAAAGGGCAAACAAATAAAAAAAATTTTGCCTAGAAAGTCTTGGAAAACCGCTAAATCAGTATTTTCATCATAACTTGCTTATCTGATATACGATTGCCAAGTTTAATATATCATTAGAGAGCCCTCCATGTGTACGACCTTTTTAATGTGTACGACCTTTAGCGCATTTTGGCCAATGATGTCATCTTCGGGTAATAATTTAAATTTGTTGTTGTTTTTTTGACAAAAAAGAGTGTTTTTTTTTTTTTTTTCATTTAACACACAGGGTGTACTCCTATTACCCTTATTGAATGAAAGGAAGATTGACAGATAAGAGGAAGAAGGAGCGAGAATGAGAGAGGTAATGCAATCACACAGGACACCGATAAAGAGATAGACAGCCATTGAGGCAAGACAGCCTTTACTTCTTGAACCATTGCGAAAAAAGTTCTTTTCATTCTTATATATAAAATTTATAGCAGAATTACACAGAGTTTATAGTGAAACTTTTACCCGCTGTAACTTTTTGGAATATAGAAATTACTAGCCGAAAATGTAATCATAAGTAAGCCAAAATGACCTGATAAGAAAAGGTCTCCAACGATATATTAAACTTGAGTATAGGATATCTATAGCTTTTTACTTCGCCGTTCGGATTCGGCATAAAACTGTAGGTCCCTTCCATTCATGTACAAATATAACACGCACAACATGAGTGGATGCGAAAAGCTCGGACTAGGCCCTCCATGGGCTGTTGTGCCATTAAAAGTAAAGGATATCAAATAACCAAGTTATGATAAGAATACTGATTTAGCGGTTTTTCAAGACGCCCTAGGTATATTTTTTATTTTTTATTTTTTTGTCCTGAAACATTTACGGGGCTTAGTTTGAGGATTCATTGGTGAAATATTTTGACGTGGTGGGTTCCAAGTCCGACGCACAACCATTCATTCAAGGCCATGGAGGAGCCCGCCACATTAGTTAACTCACTGACGGTTGCCAGATCGCTATCCAGGGGACGCCACGAGGAGGCTGTGTGTCGACTTGAAACGTAGAAGCGCAAGGATCGACCATGGACGCACCTGCGACTGTCACGAACTTTTCCTTGTGTCCTACGCCCCAGGCCCCCCAAGCTTTAAGATCAAGCGGAGACTAGCTCGTGCCAACAGGTGTTACTACGGGCTCAGTAGGCAATTGATAAGTAGAGCCCTCTCTCGACCGACGAAAATAACGCTCTATAAGTCCCTCATTCTTCCCATCCTAATGTATGGCGCGGAGATGTGAACTTTGACCGTCAATGATGAGAGGCTGTTAGGAGCGTTCGAGAGGAAGATACTCCACTCCGTAAGATCTACGATCCAATATGCGTGGACGACGTGTATCGAATAAGTTGGAATAATGAACTGTATGAGCTGCACGCCGACACTGACATAGTCAAGCGTATAAAACTCCAGCGGCTTCGCTGGCTGGGTCATGTTGAGCGAATGGAAGAAGGGTGTTTTATTCGAACCACGGTGGAGGAACACGCAGAAGAGGACGTCCTAATCTCCGTTGGAAAGACCAGGTGCAGAGCAACATGACTGCACTTGGCCTTATCAACTGGTGCCAGCGCCCGCATAGCAGAGGCGACTGGCGAAGCTTTGTAGAGGCGGCCAAGACCGATCATCGGTTGCAGTGCCAGTTAAGTAAATAAGTAAGAAACACTCACGGGATGCACTAAATTTTGTTTTTTTTGTTGTTGACCCACCTTAATGTACATACTCGTATGTATGTATGTATGTGTGTAAGTATATAAACAATAGCTGGACTAATGACAATAAAATTTGCGTACTCCAAAAAACTTTTTCCATTAAAAAATAAAATTTCTTCAACATTCTCATTTTTAAGTTTACATACAAAAGCAAATCACATTAACTGTGCCCTTCTCTCAAGTACTTTTTGGTGGGCTTGCAATGCGATAGCTACACACACTCACACATACACACGTACTGATATTATTTGATTTAATTGTAGAATTGTTTAAATTTTCGCACAAATTGCAAACCTTTCAATTACCATTAACGCATTATTGAATTAAATTCTAACAAAATTCTAACAAAACAATAACAACACAACAACCTTCACATTCACAATTACAAAGCTAATGCAATAATTAACATTACAATTTGTATTAAACGTAGTCAGTGTAAGTATGTGTGTGTAGGTATGAATGTGGATGCGTATAGGTGTGAGTGCTAAAAAAAACAAAGGAAAAAACCACCTTCGCTGATGCTGTTACATTCACGTACACATCTCGTCGCTGCATAACTTTCCACGTAACTGAATGAAATGACCATCAATCTTAACGCGTGCTCGCTATTGTCGTGGTTGTTGTTACAGCTGCTGCTGTATGCTTGACGCTGCTGCTATTGCTTCTGATGTTGCTTGTAATGAAATCAAAGCAATTGTTGCACATTGCATTGCATGCATCCCAAATGGCTGCAAACCTGAAGTGTATTGTTGTTGGCTTTACATACATACTCACCTATCGCTACCTTAATTTGCAAAAGCCCTAACACGCATTATGCAACTTCAATATTTGCAGTTTCATTTGTTTTGATTTAAATTTAATAAATAAGCTTAAAAATTAAAAGAAAAAACGCATGCTTTTGGTGTACGGCTCCAAAATTATGTGCAGAAATGAAAGTGTCAATGCGCTTAACCCTTAAGCCACAGAAATCGAAATACGAGGTATTTTAGTTTTGAGAATTTTGGTTCTAAGATGAATTTAGGCTGAAAAACACGAATCCGAAGTCTGTTTGTCGAAAAAAAATGTACCTGAAAGCGAGAGCTGAGAAATAAGGAAGACCGTCTGTAGACGGTCTTAATGGCTCACAACATTTCCCGTTGCTCCAATGTTTGTCGTATCAGGCAAAACTATGTCATCATTTCTGGCTCCAGTGTATACTTCGCATCTGTACGAGTAGCCATTGCTGTTGCACAAAACCAACAACTTGACGCCCCATGGATGAGGTTTGGCAGGTAAATATTGGCGCAAATGATGGACCATTTTAGTCGAACACATTTGTTCGTCGATACATAAACGAGCATTTTTGGGAATCGAATCAAAGCGCTCAATCAAATTAATTATTCGAAAGATGGGATCATATCCTGTCGCGTTGTCTTTTTGAACCCGTTTTGATTTATCGTTGAACGATAAATATTTTTTCATTTGTTTTTTGACATACATACATTGTTGTATGTGCTGCAATCCGTATTCGCTCCAGTGCGCATCAATGTTTGGGTAACGGAAAATCGACATAAAAATCAAAACTCCAATGTATCGACGAATTCCATGTTTATCAGTTCTGAATTGTGTGCTCACATTTTCAGTGGTTGTAGCTCGATTCGTTTCCAGACTTATCAAATCGATTAGATCGTCGGTATAAAAATAAGAGAAAAAATCGAATGGTGTTTGGAGTTTTTTCACTTCCGATGGCAAATTTGTTTTTCCTCTGAATGCAACATCATTCACATGCAATTGCGTGGACTTCTTACGCCACAGAATACCTTTGAATTCAGTCGAATCTTTATTGATATTCACCAAGTCTAAGAGAAAATGAGAATATTGACTAAACTAACTAAACAATTTAGATAGAAATTAGTTTTGAAATACTAACAAACTGTAGTGAAAACACCAGCTGATGGTATTACTTGTGGCCCTGAGGCTTCAACAATTGGTAATGGTGCTCGACTCGTTTCTTTGGCTTGAATGATTGCTCTGATGTTGTCGCTTCTGTTTGGGGTTCTTGTTGTTCTGAAATCGATTCAGGTGTAATCACTTCTTTGTTTGAAGTTGTTGGCAATTGTTGTTGTTCCATCATAGTCAAATTGCCAACATCCGTCGACATGTTAACTGCATTCATCATTGTTGTAGTATCCAATAATTCCAAACAATCAGATATCATTGCATTATCTTCGGGTTCGAGCTCATCAATAATATAATCCGACTCATCAAGAACATAATTTGGATCTTCGGCACTGTCATCATGGTCTTCGAATTCATCTTCGGCTTCAACTGAAGCCATGAAATTTTGAATTTCTTCATCACTCATTGCAGAAAGACTGATTTTTTTCTGCCGATCGCAGTCAAATGTTCGTTTAGGAGCTCGAGACATTTTCTACATACAAAAGATAAACACAATAACACCTTTGCTAACAATGGACACGCTTGATTCAAGTGAAAAATGTTAACAAAAGACCGAGAACATAACACAAAGGTATAATTAGGTAGGGGGATTTTTTCCAGCTAAGCCACTAAGACCGTCTACAGATGGTCTTAGTGGCTTACAAAACCTCAATTTGAAAACAAATAATGGTATTCCTAACTCAAACTAGCAACGGATTATTGAAAAACATAAATAAAAGAACTTAACGAAGAACTCCCGAGTTGATTGAGCTATTGGAATGTATTTTTCTTTTTTCAATTTCAATTTGCAAAAGATCACAAATAATTTTCGGGTGTGTTTTTACTGAACTCTCGTACTTAAATGACTGTATCTGTCAAACCATTTATCAGAGTGCGCTCCAGACCGCACCGTTCGGTAGCAAATTTCAAGCACGAAAAATGTCTTTGGCGGTTAGAGTGAAAAATTTTTATTTTAATTTGATTTTAATTTAATCATAATCCATCAAAAACTTGATATTGAAAAATCTGATGTTAGGGCTTTTGTAAATTAAGGCAGCATTATACATACTTACTATCTGTGTGCGAGTACAATTCTATGTGCATACATACATACCTGGACAAAATAATAGGTGTGAACATATTTTTTTTCACAAAAGCTTGGCTTTCATATAATTTTTATTATCCTTCAAAAAATAAAATAGTTTTCAATATAAACATACTACTTCAGTGTCATAACAAAACTAAAAGGTTTTAAAAACTCTAAAAAATAACTTAAATTTTGATTAATTCATAAAGTACACAGATTTTCGATTGGACCGAAGTATAGGTGAAAAAATAAAAAAAAACTTAGGAATAAATATTGAAATTTTGCTAGTTATGGTCCCGTATTTTACTGAATTAGTAGGAACGCATGAATACCCAGAATATCCAGCATTATTCTTGATGGCTTTGTCGATTCTTCTGGGCATTCACGCTATCAACTTAACTTCCGACTTCCGAAGTTTCTACAGGAATGTTGTACCAAATCTTTTGAATATTTTCCCATAACTGCGTTTTGTTTTGGCGTTTTAGTTCTCCCCAGAGGTTCTCAATAGGATTTAGATCTGGGGATTGACTTGGCCACTTAAGGACGTCTACATTATGCTCTTCGAACCATGCTTTCTAACAACTAGCGATGAATGTTTAGAATCATTGTCCTGCTGAAATTTCCACAATAGCGGCATATTATCCTCGGCATATGGCAACATTACCGTTTCCAACAAATCCTTATACACGAATCTATCCATAACGCCATTAATTTGATGTATCAGACCAACACATACCATTAAGCTGCCACCCCCGTGCTTCACTGTTTTCTTTGTGAACCGAACGTCGAATTCATTGGCTTTCGGGCGACGAAAGTTTTTTTCCCGCATCGTTACCAAGTAAATTTATTTTTGTTTCATCGCTCCAGAGAATATTGCGCCAGTTTTTTTCTCCCTGTGAACCGCACCACGTTTTATGAACTAATGCACAATCTTTCCTCTTCTTCAAATTTTCAGTTCTAAGCAGAGGAGCAATCTTTGCGAGCAATCCTACCGGGTAGATTTGCGCTTACTAATCGTCTTGGAACGGTTCTTGATGATACAACATTCCCAATTTCGCTTGCAATTGTTCTGGGCAACTTGAACGGGTCGCGTTTAGTTAATGTAACGATACGATTGTCGGTCACTAATGAAGTGTTTTTAAGGTGCTCCAGCTTTTTCTGGCTTGAGAGCATTTGTAACGGAATTCTGAGACCGTCCCACCGATCTGGCAATGAATTTGTAGGTTTTTCCTTTGTCTTGGAGCTGACGAATAAGTCTTCTCTCCTCTGTACTGCAATGAACTCCACGACCCATTTATTATTATTAAAAATTATAATTAAACCTTTATTTAGTTCACTTTCATCGAAATCTTACCTTCTGGAACTAAATAACGCTTTAAATTTATTCACTTTTAATTTAAACCAAAACACACCTATTTTATTGTCCAGATCAATTTGAAGGTTGAACAAATAAACAAGCCGCAATATTTATCGAGAAATACTTTTGTTGCGGAATTCACCCATTTCATTCCAAAACAGTGCCACCAAACTTCCAAATTTGCCTTTGGATACTAAACAACTCAAATTAATTATGTTCGTTCATTTTAAACATTTTTTAGTTCACACCTATTATTTTGTCCAGGTGTGTATGTATTACACACTTACAATGGCAGCTATAACTTCATCCTCTCCTTCGATTGTTCTCTCAGATTCTTCATCGTTCTCTTCCCGCTCCATCGTTAACCTCTTTCATTTGCTTCTCCTGTGAATGCGAATTTATTGCTGTTGTTGTTGTTGTTGTTTCTGTTGTTGTTCGTAGTTAACTATGGCGTTTAATTCAAATCTGGACGCACATAAATTACCATATCCTTTTGTTCCTTCGCCATTGCTGCCAGTCACCACCATCAACACCCCAGCGGTTATGTTGTTGAGCATTCCTTTTCTCTGCTTTTCTGCTTTTCTGCTTTTGTGCGTAAGTTTTTCTGCTGCTGACTCTTTTATTCCTTTGCGCATTGTTTCTTGTTGTTGGCTGCTTACTTTTGCTAACAGCACTTAACCCATGCTCTACCCGCCTACCTTCTCGTGTACGCAGGTACATACTATATTTTATTAAGTACCATACTGGCATTTTTCTTCCTTTTGCTTTTGTTGACATTCAGTACAGTAGAGAGAAGAAACTTTGACTTCATTGCATAGGTACGAGTATTGTATGTGTGCGTGAGTGTAAATCTGCTTAATTAACATTTATTATTGACCTACTTGGGCGGCAGAATTAATTCAATTGATTTGAATTGAATTGAATTGAATTGAATTGAATTGTATTGGACTTCAAAAACAAAGGAGGAAGTTGCCGTATGGCGTTTTAATTTTTTTTTTTTTTTAATAATTTTTCCGTAAAACCTTTGACCAGTAGAATAAATTTTTCACCAAAGGTTTAATGTTTTTAAGTTCCATGAAAGAATTAAGTATTTATTCTTTGCCTTCTCATGAGAATGAGAAGCAGATTTAATACCTAATATTTACTGGTTGCTTTCTAAACTCAAAGTCAAAACGACATTTTCATATTAATTCAATGTTGGCCACATTATAGCACGAGTGTGTTACACCACGTTTCAATAGTAACTAGAAAAACAGTTCAGTTGATCGTTGCGATTGTGTGGGTTGGCATCACTGACTGTACGAGTCAAAGCAGTTCGAGTCTCGAAAAGCATGTTTGGGAGAGAAAGCTAAGCATGGCTGTGAGTATGAAAAATTTGAACGAGAGACCACGAAATGTTTTACGAGGAAAAACATGAGCTGTAATTAAACGATCAAAAAGCCAAGGGATCTAATCGAAAACAATATAAAACTAAGTGAATTTTATCAAACAATAAACGACCTAACCTATTCTGATGTTCTAGTTTTCTAGTGTAAAGTGTTTACGTTTTCTGTTTATGTTTTCTACACACAATTGCTGAAACGTTTCAAAGTTTATATACATATTATGTTTTAAGGTTAGCTTGGATTGGAGTGGCAGCCTTCTGCATGAAAGCATACTTAAGCACAATAAATGGCTTATTGTTATACCCAAGTAATGACGTTACTCCCCCAGTTACGGAGTGGAGAACAATGACGATTCACTAATGGATGTGGATGTGTCCTTAATATTTATGCATGATAGCTCCGGTTGCTGTGTCGTAGTGGTAGTGCGTTGGACTGCTACGCAGAGTGTCCGGTGTTCGAATCTCGGCACAGGCAAAATCAAAATGTAGAAAATATAATTTTTCTACGCGGCACCACCACCACCTCTTGGCAGGCAATGGCAAACCTACAAGAGTAAAAATTGCCTATGAAAAGCTTTTCACTTCGCCGTTCGGATTCGGCATTAAACTGTAGGTTCCTTCCATTCCATTCATGTACAAATATAACACGTACAACATGAGTGGATGCAAAGAACTCGGCCTAGGCCCTCCATGGGCTGTTGTGCCATTAAACGTAAAAACAAAAGATCAGGCAGATTAGTAAAGAAAGATGAACATAGGAGTTTTATTCTCTTCCAGAGGAGTTTTATTCAGCCAGAGGTGAGCATTCACTCAGGAAGTGTAGAACTATTTCCCATTCCTCCGCAGACCCATAACCTTTACAAAAGTCGGTTGAGCGAAAGTCATAATCTTCCTGTACTTATATTTCCCGATTACGCAGTGTCCCGTGAGCATCGAAGTTGTGATGCTGAAGAAGTGTCTACTAGCGCCGAAAAGTCGAGTAGCTTCTCTAGTAGATCTAATGTTCATTTGGTTCAGGAAAGTCTGGCAATATGTGATGGACGCCATAAAATTGTTCAAGCTGAAGATTTTTATATAAATACATACAAATGTTCATATTTATTTATATCGTGTCAGAAGGAGGGTGGGGTCGGGGGCGGGGGAGAGGGGGGGGGGTGAAACTTAGAGTTAATCTAATGTATGCTGGATGAAAGTGTTAATTCGAATTATTCCGAAGAACTGTAAATTCTTATATACTCAATAGTATGTATAACTGAGAACTTTTTCTTTTTTTGCTGTGAACATCAAACCGAATGGTACATATACACCATAATAGCTCATAGGATTTTTCTGCAGACTCAAACCACGTGGTTAATTAAATTCATTAATTGTGTTCAGGATTAAACATCAGAAATGGAAGATAGTATTCTGCGGATCTGGAAATTAAATTTTGTGGATCTGGGCCATTGGTGGACAAGATCCGCACAAGCAAGTACAGCGGAGGTGAACACTGCAGGTGAACCCCACTCTACGTGGAGGCATGCGTGCAGTGCGTGCGTCTTCGCTTGCACCAGCTTACAGCATACATTTTCACATTTGGCTTTTAGTCCACAAAAGCAGAAACCACACATACACCTTTATCTGGACCTATTCCCCGCATTATCATTACGTGAAATATACTTAACTAGTGTGACTACAGGGTCTTCCAACACGGTTGCCTGAGTCTCAAGGATCATGACGTGATTGCACGCACACCAATAATAGTCTCACATTTTTAAATTTAATGTTTAAAAATTCATAAATAAGTTAAAGAAGAAAAAAAAAGACAATCGAATTAAATGTAAATAATTTCTAGTATTTTCCATAATAATTTGCATTAAATCAAAATGTGTAAAAGAATAAGTAATTATTCAGAAAGATTAACCTAGGTTAATTGGATTGTCACCCTGTGCTTACTTACTTACTTTACTTTTAATGGCACAACAGCCCATTGAGGGCCTAGGCCGAGCTTTTTCGCATCCACTCATGTTGTGCGTGTTATATTTGTACATGAATGAAAGGGATTTACAGTTTAATGCCGAATCCGAACGGCGAAGTGAAAAGCTTTTCATAGCAATTTTTACTCTTGTAGGTTTGCCATTGCCAGCCAAGAGGTGGTGCCGTGTAGAAAAATTATTTTTTTATTTTATTTTTATTTTGCCTGTGCCGAGATTCGAACCCCGGACAATCTGCGTAGCAGTCCGACGCACTACCACTACGCCACAGCGACCACGACCACCCTGTGCTACTATAAATTTAATTGAACCCTAATGTTCAGAGTACTTATCTACACATATTTTGAAACAACATTCGTAACCAGTCCTGTTACCGATAACATCGATGGAGATACACGCAACACATGTAAGTGGTTGTGAAACAAAGTATTTTCTTTTCTATTGATTATATCGTAATTTTAATATTTAGTTGGTTAAATTCCGTTTAATTTTATATATACTTATATATTGTTTTTTCAAGGTTTAATTACTTATTCTTAAAATTCTTGCAAGGTAATAAGTAATTAAAAAATTTATGGTACACCTTCAATAATGTTCAGAATATTTATCGAATACCCCTAATTACTAGTACATTTGTGGGAGGAGTTTAAGGGATCGTAACCTTAAACCTCTTTTCAAAAATGTTAGAGATAGTGCTAAGTACTGTAAATAAGAAAAACCTACAACAACACATAGATAATGAATAAAGAGTAGTTAAGCAAATATAGTGAATTTGTTGATGGACAACAGTTAGTTGGATTTGGTTGGGTTGGAGAGAGTCACTCTACTCTGATGGCTGGGAAGGGGAGAGTAGCAAATCATTAATAGCTGTGCTTCTGCATTGATCGCGTTCTAGTAGTAAGTCGATTTGCTACACTAATATCATCTACATATGTTGGCCACTTTCATCTTTCATTTTCCCCTTCTTTTTACTGGCAAAATTGTACGTGCATGAAAACCTTGTTTATAGATAGCTCTTATGTACAATAGCTCGACAGTTGGCTGCAAGTACCCACCCCTCGGGCGAGCACGGTACCAGGTTAAAGCAAGCATGCACACTAGCTAAGTCAACCGACATAAGGCATAAGGCAATAAGACAAATACCACAAGTGTACTCGACTTCCCACATTTTTCTTAATAGGTAATTTGATAGATGTGAGAGGAGGAAGCATCGATGGTGTAAGAGATATTTGAAAGCTACGAGCTCCATTTGGGTCGTCGGCTTTCCACATGCCTTGCACACTCATATATCCAGCGACCCAATACTTATAAGTGGACCAGTGATTAACTCGACGGGACGTTGAGAGAAGATTGACAGTCAAGAACAAGCTTTGATGTAGTGATAACACCGGTCAGTGACTTGATTGCTGCTTGGCTGACAGTGTACATGTAAATAATTATATCAAATGAATCGTTACAAATAAGCCACTTAGATGCCTGATATATTCCATATGAAGGACGCTGTAATAGTCAGGGAGATGTAAACAGAGTTTAAGTCCCAGTTTGGTAGAGTAAATGAAACAATCCACGTTGCCTTCTAATTTAGAACCAGTTGTGTAGATGTTCCAGTAATCAGCTTATCTTCTACCTGTTCCTATCTACTGGGGATATGGTAGGAAAACTTGTGGTTTAGATTCAGAGAGGAACTGCTATAGTATTTATTTGTGTCGAATAAGAGTCTTGGCTAATAGTACAAAGCCATTTATAATAATAATAAACCACATCGCAATTTATATTTATTTTGAGTACTTTCTGCCTTTTCCCAGATTTGACCTGGACCAGCTGAATTTTGTTGCTTTTAACCAAAGTGCAGTTGGAAATCAGTGAAGTATTGCAAAGAAAGCTTTCGTAGAGGTAGTGCGGAATATCGCAGTAATCAGTATGGCCGCCGGTCTTCTGAACTTAAGCAGTGCTTTCAGATTGACCAATTAAATTTTTCGGTAGCTGAAAGTGAGCAGAGTTCTCCAGTACACCAGTTAACAGAGCCAAGATATGACTCGAAATTGGATACTCCTTATATCTTGCACTTAAGTTCCTCTTACAGCAGTATAACTCACTGGAGCCTTTCCGTACCTTTTTCGCTCGGTCAGCTTTCCATTAAAGTCCGATTGCAGGACTAGTCTTAAATATATGACGCTTTTGCTGAGACTAAGTTACTTACTTACTTTTAGTGGCATAACAGCCCATGGAGGGCCTAGGCCGAGCTTTTTCGCATCCACTCATGTTGTGCGTTTTATATTTGTACATGAATGGAAGGGACCTACAGTTTAATGCCGAATCCGAACGGCGAAGTGAAAAGCTTTACATGGCAATTTTTACTCTTGTAGGTTTGCCATTGCCTGCCAAGAGGTGGTGCCGTGTAGAAAAATTATTTTTTTCTACTTTTTGATTTTGCCTGTGCCGAGATTCGAACCCCGGACATTCTGCGTAGCAGCCCAACACACTACCACTACGCCACAGCGACCACTAAGACTAAGTTCGATCCCATTAATTTTGGGGTACGCATATCCTCTGTTTTTGAAGGATTGACATTGAGACCAAATTCACAGCACCAGAGCGTGCCTAGTGAATGATTTATCCATTTCTGAGAGTGTCGAAACACAGCTTAATATCATGTATATGTCTTTAGTTTAATTTAATTTGTATGTGCATTAACACTTTTTTTTTTTTATTCAACATGAAAATACTATAAATAATTGATTTCGCAGTAGGAGAATCGCCTCTAGTCTAGCTTAAATTGTTTAAATAGTATATAGAAAGTCTATACATTTAAAATTTGAATACGAGTATTTGTGCAAATAGTTTTCTTCGTTAGCAGCAGCCGAGCAGGGCAGAGCAACACAACACACGACAACATCACTTCAGTGTCAATTATCCTTAAATAAATACAAGATTAAACCAAAGCGATGAGTATCGAAAGGGAAGCGCTGCAGCACCTAATAGCGTTTGCTGCTGGAAACATTTTCTATAAGACAGTCGGAAATGGAAATGTTCCGGCCGTTGACATAAGAAATTAATTAAAAATAATCACAATTTCGACAACATCTCAAGTAAAGTAACTAGTAACATTCAAATGCAAATACAGAAAATGAAACTAAGTAAACATTTCATCCCTGAAGACCATGATTTAATATTGGCATTTTATGCTAAAGATAAGACTGAGCAGATGAAGAGATGAAGGTGAATATGATGTTGATGTTGGACATACAATAAAATTCTACAAAGCTGCTGGCTTACTGGCATCACGTTAAACGAAACCCTTTTTTTTTTGCTTTCAAACTTTATGTAAATGAATACTTGCATATACACAAAAATGATAAATTATAGAAATTCATAAGAAAATGAACGATATTCAATTTCTTGATGTTGATAGATATGATGAAGTAGCAACAGCAACCTGCAGGCAACATAATCTCACAATTGGGAAATTATACGCAAACATCTTGTTTCCTTGTGGCCTTTTCTTTTCAGCTGCCGCTTCATGCTCGTACTTTTTTGTTTATTTTTACTATTTTTTTCTACTTACATATTTATTACTTTGTGCTTTCGTTGAACTAATCTACGGATTTCAACATGATTAAGATAGAAGAAGTTCATAAACATAAATAATTATCATGACTAAGGCATGCAAATGCATGACTAACGCAATGACAAATGCACAACAAACACATACGCACGCACTTGTACACCGAGCCAAATATACACAAGTCCATGTCAAGTATGTATGCGTGCGAGCGACCCTTTCTCAATCCGCATATTCCAATTCCATTGCCACTCAATGTTATAAGTTGAATACATTTTCATTTATTTCATTTTCTAACGGCATAACAGCAACAAAGTTCAGTGGCTCTGCTATTTGCTTACATTGCTGAATAGTGATTTGCTTACCCTATGCCTCTCCGTTCATATGTACGAGTATGTGTGTGTGAGCATGTCAAAATTGAATGGCATGCAATCAATTCTCAGTAGAACGTATATATGAGCGTGTGCATGTGTGCGTACACACACTCGTACATCGGGTTATGTCACTGTTGTGTTGACATTTCAAGTTTTGTTTGGCATAATTTATTTTATTGCTGCTTGTGCCTCGAATACTCACACAGATACATACATACATACACACGCTCATTCTCAAGCAGTACAAATATTCAATATACTCGTGTTATCTGCGCTTTTGCATTGACGCTCTTCTTATGCCCCGTGGATATTAATGAAGTCGTCCGTGGTGTGTGTGCAATTGTATGAAATTCAAAATATTTATAGTATACGAGTACATAGCATACATCGACAATTTATTTGCTTGCATTTGCTTGTGTGCGTGCACTTGCGAATGTATTTTTGCTTGACTAACATCTCACGCTCTTTCTCTCTGGCAATTGTATCAATTTCTCTATTGAAATTTTGCAAGAGTTTGGTGGATCTCATTAAAATAATCATACTTCAATTTGCTTGTTAAATTGAAGAGCTTATGCTGTGCCCGGGGAGAAGCAGTGCGAGGCAGAAATAAGACTCAAGATAAATATAAATTGTGATGTTGTTGTTTTGTTGAATTGTTGCAAACTAGCTTATTATGAATTACTATTAGTGAATCACATATTTAGAAGCGATCTCTTTATTTGTAAGTAAAATGAGCTAAACTAAATGCAAGTATATCGCTCATACGACATGGGAACTCGTGCGATTTTTTAAATTTTTTATTTTTTTTTTTTGAACTGACTCAATTTTACTTATGTAGCAATTATATTGATGATTCCACACAGGAGACGCATACTTAAGGGTGAGACTAACAAGCGAAGTGAATAGTGTTTTTGTTGCATAAGGGTCGTGAAACTCTTTTGACCAGCGTTTAATAAATCCTAACGAACTTTTAGCTTTGTTCACACACGCGTTGATATGCAAGTTGAAACTTAATTTGGAGTCCCTTGTCGCACCCAAGTCAACAAATATCAATACATGACTCAGAGTCTGATCCTGTAAAGAATATTTAGCAGACATAGGTTGTCCCATTGTAAATGTCATAAACTTACATTTATCCAGACCTTGATGTTAAGTTTAATCGGCACCATTTTGAAAAATTATCTAGATCTGCTTGCAGAAGTTGTTGTTGGATTATAGAGTTGTAAGATAAGAACAACTTTACATCATCAGCATACATTACAATTTTGCAATTTCGAATAACAGATAACAGTGGTCGCTGTGGTGTAGTGGTAGTGCGTTGGACTGCTACGCAGAGTGTCCGGGGTTCGAATCTTGGCACAGGCAAAAATCAAAAAGAAGAAAAAATAATTTTTCTACACGGCACGGCACCACTTCTTGGCAGGCAATGGCAAACCTACAAGAGTAAAAATCGCCTATGAAAAGCTTTTCACTTCGCCGTTCGGATTCGGCATTAAACTGTAGGACCCTTCCTTTCATGTACAAATATAACACGCACAACATGAGTGGGGATGCGAAAAGTTTGGTCTAGGCCCTCCATGTGCTGTTGTGCCATTAAAAGTAAGTAAAGTAAATCATTGGTTAACAGAAGAAAACACAAAGGTCCCAGATGGCCCTCTTGAGAAACTCCGCAAGTAACAGCAATCCTTTTTGATACTGCATTTCGAAAAATCACTTTTTGTTTTCTGTTAGTGATATATGACTCTATCCATCTCAAAAGCAAGGGCGGAAGTCCAATCAAACCTAGTTTTTTTGAAAGGAGGCCAGGCCATGATTGACTTTATCGAATGCTTTGCTAAAATCAGTACAGTATATATGTATAACATCAGTTTGTTGGTTATTAATAAATCCATTCATTACACATGTAGTGAATTCTAAAAGGTTAGTCGTAGTGTGTCCGGTGTGTTGGTCGCTGTGGTGTAGTGGTAGTGCGTTGGACTGCTACGCAGAGTGCCCGGGGTTCGAATCTCGGCACATGCAAAATCAAAAAGTAGAAAAGATAATATTTCTACCCGGCACCACCTCTTGGCAGGCAATGGCAAACCTACAAGAGTAAAAATTGCTATGAAAAACTTTTCATTTCGCCGTTCGGAACCGGCATTAAACTGTAGGTCCATTCCATTCATGTTCAAATACACAACGCACAACATGAGTGAATACGAAAAGCTCGGCCTAGGCCCTCCATGGGTTGTTGTGCCATTAAAAGTAAGTAAGTCGTAGTAGATCTCCCCTTAAGGAACCCATGCTGCGATGTGTTGGTCAATGTTACAACAGAGTGCAGCCCATGGAGGGCCTAGACCGAGATTTTCGCTTTCTCTCATGTTATGCGTGTTGTGTTGCATTTGTACATGAGACTGCAGGTACTAGCTGCTTCGGGCAACACTGATTGTAGCATATATTAGAAGAGATTCACTCACCTACAGCGAGTATCCTTAGAAAATAAAATAAAAAGGAATAAAAATTCATCAAATGTTAAATAGTTTTGTTTATTTATTATTTGCTCATTTCTGTTATTTCGTTTCATTTATTACTATTTTACTTAATTATCGATTTTGTAAATTTCTTTTTTTTTATATATTTAATTTGAAATTTTAATAATTAATTTTTTATACCACAATTTAAATCGTAACTATTATGTTTTGACTGCACAATATTATCATCTTTTATATTCTGCCTTGTTTGTTTATCGTTAGTAAGTATCATAATTTTTGTTACGTTTCTGGTTGTTTTCTTCGTAGTAAATTTATGTTGTTCTTAGTAGTTAAGGTTTTTTGTAGTGTTTTTAGTTTTCTTATTTTCTTAAACTCTTCAATGATGAATATTTGAATTTAATACAATACATAATCACTTGATGTGCTTTTCAATTTATTTACTATGTATATAATGATTTAGTTTTTTGTTTTCATTTGCTTTTTACTTTTATTACAAACTTAAATTTCCTTTTATTTCCCTAATATTAATTAAGACTAAACAGAAGTTTTGCTTTTTGGGTTGAGTTTCTTTAGTGTTCTGGCTATATGGTAAGTGTATTTATGTGGATTTTCTAATATAATTTTAACTAGATTCAAATTTATATCTACATATACGTACGCATGTATGAATGCTCTTGAGATATATATTACAATATATATATATATATATAGTATATGTAACTTAATCTTAACAACAAATATGTAACTGAATCTTATAACAAAATTTACTTACTTACATGTACTTTTTTATGTGTTGTTTACCCTATGTTCTTTGTTTTTTTATACGTCTAGTGGTTTACTTACATTTTTCAAATACTTATACAAAATTTTTAAGCTGGTAACATTGAATGGTTTAAAACCGAAATAAACTCTAGTTTAGAATTGTTTTTGTTTCGAATAATGATAACAACAGCTTACGAGAGTAGATAGAAGAGATTCGAGAGCATATTCTCAAGTATTAATCATTTTCTGTTTCTCTCTCGTTTATTCAGCATTAGATTATGACGAGCGCTTACTCAGTAAATACTTGTGAGAGTGAGTCTTAACCCTCCATCAGATGTTTCGCTTCGATCACAATCGTAACACATGAGGCCTGGCTAGACCAACCAAAATTTCAGTGCATTTAGGTACAGGGTGTTTTTTTTTGGTGGTCGCTGTGGTGTAGTGGTAGTGCGTTGGACTGCTATGCAGAGTGTCCGCGGTTCGAATCTCGGCTCAGGCAAAATCAACAAGTAGAAAAAAATAGTTTTTCTCCACGGCACCACCTCTTGGCAGACAATGGCAAACCTACAAGAGTAAAAATTGCTATGAAAAGCTTTTCACTTCGCCGTTCGGATTCGGCTTTAAACTGTAGGTCCCTTCCATTCATGTACAAATATAACACGCACAACATGAGTGGATGCGAAAAGCTCGGCCTAGGCCCTCCATGGGCTGTTGTGCCATTAAAAGTAAAAGTAAATGTTTTTTTTTTAGAAGTATGGTTTTCAAGAAGAAATAAAACGCATATAATTTAATGTTATGACAAAGAATTTAGCTTTATTATAAAGATAAGGATTTGCCATTATGTTTTAGAAACGATTTCGGTGACTGGTTCGAATAAATTCCAGCCGAGTGGCCCAATTTTCGACCACTTTTTGCAGCAATTGGGGCCGGGCCGTATGTCAGTAATAACGCGCCGAATATTCTCTTCCAAGGCGTCAATCGTCTCGGGCTTATCTGCGTAGAAAAGCGACTTCACAGAAGCCCACAAAAAATAGTCCAGCGGTGTTAAATCGCACGATCTTGGAGGCCACGCAACAGGCCTACGACGCGAGATAATGCGCTCACCAAAAGTTTCCTTCAATAAATTGATTGTTTCGTTGGTTGTATGGCATGTAGCGTCTTGTTGGTACCAAAGGTCGTCCACATCAACATGCTCCAATTCACAATTCAGGCACGAAAAAGTCATTAATCATGGCTCTATGGCGTTGCCCTTTGACTGTAACCTTATGACCGGCTACATCTTTGAAGAAATAAGGACGCATGATTCCCTCTGCCCATAAAGCATACCAAACAGTGACTTTTTTTTTAGGATATAACGGCGTCTCAATAATGGCTTGTAGATTATGATCACTCCAAATGCGACAATTTTGCTTATTAACGTACCCCATTCAACCAAAAGTGAGCACCATCGCTGAACAAAATTTTCTTGTGAAAATCGGGATCGGTGGCCTTTTCGGCGTTTTCGGCCTATTCACCGAACGTCCGACGCGCGTGATCCGATGATCGGCTTCAATTTCTGCACGAGTTGGATTTTGTAAGATCGCAAACCAAGATCCTTCCATAAAGTGGATGCCCACAACTCCAATTGTTGCGCGCGATGGCGGAAGGACTCATTCGAGTCTTCTTCGATATTCTGCTCCACAGCAGCAATAGCGTCTTCGGTGCGCACTGTAGGGCGTCTCTGAGGATGCGCATTCTCCACTAGAGTAACCGTGGTGCAAAACCAATCCATGGTTGCTCGAATTACCGACTCTGCTGGGCGATTATGTCGACCGAATATTGGACGAGGCGCGCTATGTGTCGCGCAAACCGAACCATTTCTTTGGTAATACATTTGCACGATTTGCAAACGGTGTTCAGCAGTAAATCTATTCATTATGAAATGGCAAACCAAACTGAGCATAAATCAAGTGACAGCTGTCAAAAAGAACAACTCTGAACAAAGTATTGCTCCATTGAAAACCACACTTCTAAAAAAAACACCCTTTATATGGAAATATTGCGATTTTAGGCATTAATTCTGGCACAATAATTATTATACTTATCTGACAGGAGCAAATTACATTAGTTTTTATCTGAGTGGTTTTCACAATTGCTGAACTACCTGAGATGATAGTTTTTTTTTATAGTGTAACTTCTTATGGAAGGGTACTGAAATCTGCAATATGTGTGGCTCTCAATGGTCACACACCAAAAAAAAAATTACAACAAACTTATTTCTCCCACACTCTTCATCTTTTTATTATTTTTTTTATTTATTGATACTTTCAACACTCAAGGTGTACCCTTATGAATGCAGAGCATTGTGTTGAATGGAAAGAAGATTGATAGGTGGGAGAAAGAAGGAGGCCGAATCAGAGACGGAATGCAATCTGTTCAAGCAACGTTGTATTTATAATTTTCTGTTACTCTCCCGTTTATTCAGCATTAGATTATGGCGTGCTCTTACTCAGTAAACACTTGTGAGAGTGAGTACTTAATTTCGTTTGTATTGTTGAAGTGAAACTTCATGTGTGTGTTTTTGTGTGTGTGTATAGTATATATTGTTTAGTGCTATTGTATTGTGTATTGTTTTTGCTAGTGTACAAAAAGTACAAAATATTTATTATTTTTATTCAAATTTATTGCATTGCCTCGAAAGTAGGCTTCCTTTGAAATGATACACTTATGCCAACGAATAATCCAAAATCATAGAAATATTTTTCAAACTCATTTTCCGCAGGCGGCTTAAGTTCTCGGCGCGAATTCTCTTTTATATTTCCTACCGACTGAAAACGGGTGTCTCGAAGTGGTAATTTGAGTTTTGGAAAGAGAAAAAAAGTAAGGCGAAGCCATAACAGGTAAATACGGTGGTTGTTCGATGATATTTGTTGAGTTTCTGGCAAGAAATTCGTTCACAATTTTGAAGAAAATTCAGATCTTTTGGAATTAGTGGAGCGGCAAGGTATATCATGCTGTAACAATCATGTACAATGGTTCGAATTAATTCGTGAGCCACAGAATGTTCAGGGGCTATCTCTCTCAAAGTTAAATGACGATTTTCCTTCACTCAATAGATGTTAACCTCAGGTGAAGAAGTTGATGGCTGACCAGAGGGAGATAAACAACACATCTCGATCGCTTTTGTATGCACTCTACCACTCACATGCACATATTTTTGATAAAGTTCAGTCACTGTTAGCCTACTGTAACATTTTCAGTGATTCGGCACACGAAATTCCATTTGCAATTCAAACTTTCAGACAAATTCTTTGTTCGATATTATTATTAAGTATTTCAGTATAAAAATTGCAAAACACACTTGAGTTGAACTGACAAAAGAAAGCTCTGTAAGAAAACTAAATGACAGATCGCGTTCAAACTTCACGTGACGATAGAGGCATAAGTGGTGCCAACTTAGCGACTAAAAGAATTTTAACAATCCCTTTAAGCGGTCTTTTGAAATGATCTTACACTTTTTTGACAGAATGTATTATCTATTTTTAACGAAAAAAAATGTTTTTAGCTAACGAGAATTGAAATCGTATTGCACATCTCTATTGCACATGACTATAAAACACTGTTGTTCTTCTTTCTTTAAAATTACTCGTTTTATTTTACTAGAGAGTCAACTACGACCGTGAAGTTTCACTTCTGTCGAGTGTTTTCATGTCAGTTTTTTATTTTTTTTTTATTTTAATTTTTGTGTATTATGTTGAAAAAAATTGTTGTACATATTGTAACAAATCAGGGCTTTAATCACAGTTGGGAGAATATAAAACGCAATTAGAAAATTACCAGAAAAAGTAACAAAAGTATTGAAATTTCATCACTTATCATAAAAAATATATGTGGATTTGCCCGGGCCTCATGTGCTACGATTGTAATATATACATCAGTATACATCCTGATAGTTATTTTTTATATACATATCTATGTTTTTTTTCAGACAAATATTTGCATGGATCGGTAGCTTATAAAACTGTTAGGAATGTACCGGGAATTTCAAGTCACTAGCTAAATTAGAAATATTTAAATATTTAAATTGCATTTATAATCGAAAAAAATCGGGCCAGACTCATGTGTCAGATGGAGGGTTAATGTTGAGAATCTCTCGTTAGTTTGGCGATTCTGCGATTTTAATTATTGTGTTAGTGTATATGTAAAATAATATTTTCACAGTTGTTCACACTTTTCAATGACAACTTTCTTTGGAAACTTTCTTTAATATACAGTATTTAAAATGTTTTTCTTTTTCCTATTTTCTTTTTTTCTTATATATATATATATATATTCTTATATACATGCACAATAATTCAGTCTTTGGAAGAATAACATTAATATTTTATATTTACACTACCTCTTTTCCATAAAGCATAAAGATAAAACTTGTAATAGTAGAAAGAAATTTAAATTTTTCCGTTTTCCCGAGTGGTTAGTGGAATTTTATCCCTCTAATTCCTGATTTTCATCCAATATTGACTTTATTTTTAGACACTTTGAAACATATTCTCTTCAGATTGGCCATTTCAAGTCTGGCAGATAACAAAATGGAACTTTAAAAGAGTATTTGAATTGAGTCCCGGTTTTTCGGGAGTATTTTTTCCCGTTGATGATGAATCTATAATTTTTTTCTACGGTTCACGTCAGGTTACGTCTATGTTCGTTAGCTTTCGTTCTTTCATGAAGCTTCTAGGTTTCATTTCTTGTGAAGTTTTAGATGAAAACAAAATTTCTTGTATATGTTGGTAGATCAAGAAGTAGAAAAAACCTACAAAAGTACAAATTGCCTATGAAAAGCTTTTCACTTCGCCATTCGGATTCGGCATAAAACTGTAGGAAATGGAAGGGACCCATTCAAGTACAAATGTAACAAGCACAACACGAGTGGATACGAAAAGCCCAGCTGTTGTTCGATTGAAAGAAGGAAGACAGAAAGAAACAATAACATTTCTCTTCTGTTTTTAGGAATTTTAGAGTTTTGAATAAAATACAAATATTTGAAAATAATTTAAATTTAATTGTATTGAAATTTGTTGTCAAATGATTAAATTTATTTAGAACATGTGGATTAAAGATAAACATTTGAAAAGTAATTAATAAAATTTTTTAATTCTTCATAATAATTCATTTTTTCATACAAGATTTACGAATATACAGGAGACCTGACCTCGTGCCCCGAAACATTTTGTTTTTGAGTTGTGATAAGCTGTTAGAGTGAGTCTAGTGGTGAACGAGGACAAAACGAAATACCTTGTGTCAACAAACAAAGAGTCACGGCGTCTTGGACAAAATGTCACTGTTGACAATTATACTTTTGAAGTCGTCAAGGATTTCGTATATCTAGGATCCAGCATAAACACCAACAATAACGTCCGCCTTGAGATCAAGCGGAGACCAACTCTTGCCAACAGGTGTTACTACGGGCGCAGTAGGCAATTGAGAAGTAGAGCCCTCTCTCGACCGACGAAAATAACGCTCTATAAGTCCCACATCCTTCACGTCCTAATGTATGGCGCAGAGACGTGGACATTGACCAACAATGACGAGAGGCTGTTATTAGCGTTCAAGAGGAAGATAATCCACTCCGTAAGATCTACGGTCTAGTATGCGTGGACGACGTGTATCGAATAAGATGGAACGATGAGCTGTATGAGCTGTACGCCGACACTGACATAGTCAAGCGTATAAAACTCCAGCGGCTTCGCTGGCTGGGTCATGTTGAGCGAATGGAAGAAAGCGCTCCGGCGAGAAGGGTGTTTTATTCGAAACACGGTGGAGGAACCCACAGAAGGGGACGTCCTAATCTCCGTTGGAAAGACCAGGTGCAGAGTAACCTGACTGCACTTGGCCTTATCAACTGGCGCCAGCGCGCGCATAGCAGAGGCGACTGGTGAAGCTTTGTAGAGGCGGCCTAGACCGATCATCAGTTGTAGTGCCAGTTAAGTAAGTAAGTAAGATAAGCTGTTAAAAATATTGGCCCTATATCTGAGCTGAGTATCTTTAGTTGGTTAGAGGCTCGAAATGTTCTTTGAAAATGGAAAATCCTCAACGCAAAGCTTATTAGTCTGAAATGAGAAGCCGACCTTTAAAGTTTTTAGTTTTTCGGTGTAGTGTAAAGTGATTGCCATATATTATTTTTACACAATACTCCACCATTTGAATCTTTTTTTTTCAAGTAGTAAATTTTCCACATTTGAAAGAAATTATAAACACAAGAAAATCTATAAAGCAGTATTTATATGGGATTATTGTCTGTAGATTTAACTGAGAGTTGAAAACTTATCCCATAAAATATGTAGACAATAATTCTTTATAAGTACGCATAAAACATATTGCAATTATTTTACATAATAATTATATTTCCCTTATAAATTATTTAATTTTTGTTACTATGTACGATGTGTGTTTTGGTCCTAATAGGAAAATTGAAAACTCATCAGCTATAGACTGAATTTCGATTACATCAGGAAGAGAAACTTATGCTACAACAATTTTAGAGAACGCTATGCACAATTATGGTAAACTTTTATTTTATCTAAGTATAACTGTTTTTAGTGATACTCCACAGATTTTGCTAATGTAACGATTGATTACATGAACTTATCGTAACTATGTTACGTACATATGTATGTACTTTTGTTTGTAAGTACTCGTTTGATTCTACCATTAATTATGCATACTTACAGATGATACCATACTTTTATCTTTTAGAGTTGTTAATTCAATTTTAATGAGTTACTGCATTCTTGTTCTGCTTTATAATTAAAAACTTATTTCATTTATATTAATTTTAGGCTAGATAAGTAATTAAATTAAATGATTCACGTACGCATTGTAATGCAATCTCTAGAAATGCCTAAAAGTATGCTAGAAGTTTAGTAACACAGTAGAGAATGGTTTTAGAAATTTACTATGTTTGCTTTTTCACAATCAGGCACACACGCACATGCACGCATACATATAAACTTTTACATAGGCACATACACAATCGAACAAACGACCGAACGAACGAATGAACGCACTCAATCACTTCAACTTTTTTTTATTAGAGATCACATTTAAAACGCACGGTCAATTAATGTCACACACGCAACTCATCCATTAAGGGATGTTGCTGAGATTGTTGCGGCTGCTGATGTTGATGTTGTGCATGCTGTTGCTGCTGTTGCATTGATTGCTGTGCGCTGGACACAGATGGTGGTGGTGGTGGCCCCACTGTTCCACCTCCCGTCATTGACGTTGTCATGCTCTGATTATGATGATTTTGTAAATGCTGCTGATGTGTGACAACCAGTTGCTGCTGTTGTTGGTGCTGCGCTTGCTGTTGTTGTTGTTGTTGTTGTTGCTGATGCTGATGCTGATGCTGCTGCTGCGTTTGCTTCATGCAACTTTTTTTTGTCAAAGTGCCGCATTGATTGCCCAGAACTTGTAGAGCATGCGGCGATGGCATCAAACCGATAACACTACCACCGCCAATACTGCCGCCTCCTCCCCCACCAACACCACCGCCCCCACCCCCGCTACCCATGTTGCCACCGCTAACTACACCACCACCACCACCACTACCGTTTCCTCCACTCGGATCTTGCAAAGACTTGAGATGCTTGGGTGGCGGTGGTGCTCGATGCGGTATATCTGCAAACTCAGGCGGCGGCAGCTGGTGATGCTGCAACGCATGATGATGTGAAAGAATTGTCGCTGGATCACTCTTCGCGTGTATTGTCAGTGTCTCCAAATCACCACAGATATTGTTCGGCATTTGCCCATTTTCCTGCCGCTTCAGTTTGGTTTGCGTGCGCGGCTCACTGAGTCGCGTCTTGTCGCGCTGATAGTAAACACCCGCGAATATCAGCACATTTAGTATCAGCAGACTGCAACCGATGGCGATGGTGACACTCAGCGCCGTCGAGTATGCAGCAAAGCCATCGCTGTCCTGCGGCGCACTCGTGCCGCTATGGCCGTCCGCATCTTCGGGATACAATTTGCCAGCGCCGTAGCGCGTCGAATTGCGCTGCAGCGACGAGGAGGGCGATGAAAGATTCAACAGCGAGAAGACTTGATTGGTAAATATGGTAAAATTTCCCATGGCAGCATTGCCGGCACGCGGCGAATATGGAGGATTGAGTGGCTTAATGGTGCCATCGGCATTCGGACCGCCTATATTGTTATTCTCATCGTCGTCATCCTGTAGTAGGTGATGAGACGCGGGCACATTGTCGCCGCCCGGCTTGTGCAAATCCGGTATAAGATTCAGCCAGAACGAGAGACGATGTGCACGATAATGATTCTTCAATTTGGGTTTGGTATCTGCGAAATAATCGTAGGAATAAAGCGAAATTAAATCAATACTTTGCTATTACTTGATTTACATTTGTGCCCCTACACACTGGAAAACATTATCAATTCAGTTCAACTTACCAAAATTCAAATATTTCTTATGTACACTCTCATACGCTGTCCAATCGATTGTCTTATAGCGACTACGTTCCTGACGGCTGCCATGATCGCTTTCCATTTGCTCATTTGGATTGCTGGAGAGGGAATGCAATGCGAAAGGTAAAACAAAACAAAAAGCCATTAACCCAAAGTTAAATCATGATGCAGCGAAAAATCAGCTACAAAATTCACCCACACACACACACACGCACACACACACTCTCATGCATTTGCATATTCTGCACACTCAATTCAAACTCACCCAGTACGCACGAAATTCGACCAGTACAGCATCACAATTTCCGAGAGACTAATTTCGGTTTTTGTATAATTTCTGGTGAAGTGGCTGAAGCCACCGACGAGTGGGGCGCCAAAGAAATACGGTAAATCCTCGCCATGTATGCAGCCCTGACGCTATGTAGCGAGAGAGGGAAGAGCAAAAAGTAGTAAATATTTAAACTCTCTCGTTTTGTTTCATGCAGTAGATTGTTATGCTTACAGGTAATAATACTAAGTATTTTGTAAAATATTTTACATCTACTTTTTCTTAAATGTTTAAGGGTTTTCGTTTTCGTTTCGGTTTTCGTTTTCGTTATCGTTTTCGTTTTCGTTTTCGTTTTCGTTTTCGTTTTCGTTTTCGTTTTCGTTTTCGTTTTCGTTTTCGTTTTCGTTTTCGTTTTCGTTTTCGTTTTCGTTTTCGTTTTCGTTTTCGTTTTCGTTTTCGTTTTCGTTTTCGTTTTCGTTTTCGTTTTCGTTTTCGTTTTCGTTTTCGTTTTCGTTTTCGTTTTCGTTTTCGTTTTCGTTTTCGTTTTCGTTTTCGTTTTCGTTTTCGTTTTCGTTTTCGTTTTCGTTTTCGTTTTCGTTTTCGTTTTCGTTTTCGTTTTCGTTTTCGTTTTCGTTTTCGTTTTCGTTTTCGTTTTCGTTTTCGTTTTCGTTTTCGTTTTCGTTTTCGTTTTCGTTTTCGTTTTCGTTTTCGTTTTCGTTTTCGTTTTCGTTTTCGTTTTCGTTTTCGTTTTCGTTTTCGTTTTCGTTTTCGTTTTCGTTTTCGTTTTCGTTTTCGTTTTCGTTTTCGTTTTCGTTTTCGTTTTCGTTTTCGTTTTCGTTTTCGTTTTCGTTTTCGTTTTCGTTTTCGTTTTCGTTTTCGTTTTCGTTTTCGTTTTCGTTTTCGTTTTCGTTTTCGTTTTCGTTTTCGTTTTCGTTTTCGTTTTCGTTTTCGTTTTCGTTTTCGTTTTCGTTTTTGTTTTCGTTTTCGTTTTGGCTTTCGCGTTTGCAATATTCTCAACTCATCAGAAAAGTATCAGAAATATTTTTGTGATTTACTTTTGATCGTTTACAAGCAAAGCCAGAATTCTAGTAGGTCTCACAAGGTTCCCCGTATTTATTGTTTGACAGGTAGTTGCACTTTTCAGCTACTTAACATGGTATAAAATTGGATTCTTTTAACAAACATTAAGAATTTCAATAGCTACTTATGCACAACGTATGCATTTACCACCACATGCAAGTTTGCATATGAAATTTTTTGAATTGTAATCGATTTTAATTTACATACAGTTCTTCTTCTTGTGCTCCCTTTTCTCGTTGGCTACATGATATTTGCAGTTACATAAGTGCAAATAGTAAAAGTCAATTGCTAGAAAACATACGAGTACGTGCTGGTGTGTGTATTTACCTGCGGATAATCTCCATATCGAGTCTGATAATCGAACACATATAAATATGAATTGCGATGATCAGCTGAATGCAAATCGACTGTTTGCGCTGCTGGAGCAACCACTTGTGCATCGCTCAATGCTTCGAGGGTTTCATCTCTGAAAAAATATAATGCAAAAAAAGAGAGTTGAGATGCATATTGGAAATTATTATTAGGTAAATATGGTATGTATATTACTTATAAGTACATTAGAGATTTGTTTCGTCGGAAATAACTAGAACGCTTTCATATAAAGCGCACCGAGACATACACCAGTAAAGGAATTCAATATGGTGATTGGTTACGATCACTGATCCACATCAGTCTACTGTGGGTCACAATTATCGCTATTGGGCCGTTTTAAGACTACTTTCCCCACCGAACTGAAGTAATCTAGGTCCTTCCTACATATTCCCCGTGAACATTACGTATCTTAGCAGATTATTTGGCTTGATTGCTCATCAATTAGACAGGCTAGGTTGTCGAGGAAATACCTTCTCCGGAACCTTTGTTTGGTTCTTGCCAAAGCTGGGCTGGAAGTTTACAAAGAAAATGGAAGAGTGAGGAAGTGTCTTGTTCCTCCAAGTTTCCAAAACTTCTGCAATGAATGTTTAATCGAATACGCAATCTTCTCACCGAGTATACCAGTGACCAGTATAGACTGCCGTAAGCCTAGCCGTCTCGGTGTGGTCTATAGGCCATGTTGCGCGCAACATTCTATAGTATGTTTATGACTTCTACCTTCTATTAGCTAGTTAAAAGTACTGTAAGTCCGTACTCTTCTTGACAATTACCAAGGGGACTAAAGCCGCTACAGGATATATCAGGAGAAGCATCCAAACGAGCCTACTCATCATTTTTCTCATTCTTCTCTTCAATAATCCTTTGTCTTAAAAGCTAGATGAGAGTGATATCAGCATCGTCTGATCCGTGAACCACACTTAGGAGTAAATTGCGAAGACTAAAAAGTTGACAAGCCTCCCAAATCTAAATCTAGCTAAAGCTGCTATTATTATTATTATTTTTTGCTTCTTCATTCGGCCCTTGTAGGAAATGAAATCTTACATCTAATTTGCTTTTCAAACACACGATGTTCCTTTAAAGACAGAGTTTGCTATTGTATTTATTTAGAATTTTGGTGTGCCGATAACTACGCCCAGGAACCGGTTACCCTAAGACTCAACGCGTTGTTGAAGGCTATTATCTTGATATCTAGAGCTAAGGGGACATTCCACCAGGGTTCGAAGGAGCGCGTGCCTCTGGGCTGCCGAAAGCTAATTTGAAAATTTTGTAAGAAACTTCTGCTGAAGTTTGTATATTTTTCCTTGCAATAGCTTGGTCAGCTGTAGTTTAAGAATAATATATGGGTACTTGACGGCTATTATTTCTGCATCAAGTTTCCTATTTCATCTACATGAATTATGAATTCGAAATAATAAATAATATTTGACTATATTTCCAAAAAGGCTGTGTAACAAATCGTGCGGATGTCGCAAATGGGTTAAAAACTATAAAGTCTGAAAAGGTCTGTAAGGGTCCAGTAATGTGAACAATTTATTTTCCATCGGTGTCAGTATTTTTCTCCACTCGGCCGTGCTCACAGGCTTTCCTGACTCATAGCTCGATATTGGGTTACCGGTTGAGTTTCGCATCCAGCGGAACCCCCAAGTATACTCGCATAGTTGGCCTTAACTGAAGGTGTCAATTAAGTGGTGGAAAGTTGAAGGTTGGTATTTTGGTCTTAGTGGGGAAAATAATCACTTCCGTCTTAACCCAAAACCCATGACCCAAGTTCAAAGTTTCTCCAAGTCCACTTACATATTTCGCGTTATTGCTCAGTGTGACAACGACAACGAGTATTGTTTAAGTTAAATGGATTTATAGACAGTATAGTGAAAAATAATCTAATGTAATAAAATTTTTATATTTTTAATGTCATTTTCAATTTAAACACAAAGTTTTACAGTAAAAATATAACACTGATATGGTTTGTGTTGAATTTACATTAAAACTAAATTGTTACTTTCGTGACAGTTTTCGCTGCGACGATCAACTTTTACTCCCTCGTAAATATAAAAACGATTGTGAAGAAGTAAACTTCAAAAATTTGACTAGAAACTGATGGGCAGCGACCTCTATCAATCTAGGTATTTTCATACTCGACTGAGAGATCATTTCCTTGACAATTTTCACTGCAACAATCAACTTTTATCTCAGGTGTAAATATAAAAAAAAAAATTAATTTTAAAGAAGTAAACTTCAAGAAAGTTACTTCCAGCACGGTTTCATAAAAAATTTTTATTGTATTTATTTTTTCCGAATGACAAATTGCTATGCTACTATTTATAGGCACTGCAATCATCATTGAGTTGCAAGAAGTTAATCAGGCTTTCGACAAAATTTTTTACATATCTAAATTACTCAAATGTGTTTAAGAAATTTCAGAAACTATGTGTTTATTTGATGAATTTTGTTTTTACTCAAAAAATTTAAATGAATTCCATTTTATATTCATGTCTCGCGTACCAAATTGTGCATAAATGGTAAATTGCAAATAAAACACATTTTCGCTGTATAATGCATTTATGTATTTCCTAAACACACATTCCCATGAAAATACATTCTCATACATACATGAGTACATCCTGGTACTCATACCATACTTTGCACACACACACATACACACACACGCATACAGGAACAAAAATATATAATTTAATAACATTCTCAAATATTTGCCAAATTTTCGATATTAATTCTAAATTTACTGTTACAATGGGATTATTTTCGCCGAGCGCCAGCAAGTTTTAAATTTTTTTCAACGATTCTGTTGATTTTCGGCTTTTGCATTTCAACAAATTTTTAAGGTATTTCAGTCGATGATAAACAAAACAAAAAAAAAAAACAAAAATGCGTGTGCAAAGCTTTTCAATGCGCTTTATTCATGCATTCATTCATGCATTCAATCATTCATTGATATTGGCATTATCAGGTTTTGGGGGGAAACAAATATTAGTTTATACATTCAATAGATAAATCCACATTTTTGTAGACACACACACACACACACACACACACACACACACACATTCTAAATACATATGAATTTGTATTTGCCCTACGATTTTTCGTACATATTTTTGCCATTTTCAAAATGTATGTACATTCATTTTGTCGGTTCAGTGGCAACAACAACAACAACAACAACAACAACAACAACAACAACAACAACAACAACAACAACAACAACAACAACAACAACAACAACGACAACAACAACAACAATATTACAAAACTTTATATCAATTTGAAATTGGCCAAATTTCTAAATATAAATTCACAATACCAATTGTATTCAGAGAGACAGAGAGCGAGAGAGCGAGAGAAAGAGAGAGAGAGACGCGTTTATCGTATTCTCGTATTTGCCATGGCTAACCACGAAACTGTTGACTTTTCTATCTATACAGCAATCCCCGCTTAATAGCATCAATTATAATGAACAATTTTTCAATCAAACAGCCAAAAAATTCATTTAACCGAAGAACTTGTGGTCGCTGTGGCGTAGTAGTAGTGCGTTGGACTGCTGCGCAGAGTGCCCGGGGTTCGAATCTCGGCACAGGCAAAATCAAAAAGTAGAAAAAATAATTTTTCTACCCCGCACCACCTCTTGGCAGGCAATGGCGAACCTACAAGAGTAAAAGTTGCTATGAAAAGCTTTTCACTTCACCGTTCGGATTCGGCATTAAACTGTAGGTCCCTTCCATTCATGTACAAATATAAGACGGACAACATGAGTGGATGCGAAAAGCTCGGCCTAGGCCCTCCATGGGCTGTTGTGCCATTAAATGTAAGTAAAGAAGAACTTGAGTACATTTTCGAATTATGTTAGTTGAAATGTAAAACGTTTGGCTTTTAAATAGGAACCAATTCATCGGGGATTACTGTGTGTTTGAATATATGTAGGTACTACTGTAGGTAAATATGACTATGACGGTTGATCTTTTGTGTTATGTTGCTGTTTTTTTTGTTAAACTTAAGTGCTTCAAATAAGTGCAGCGGCCACGTGTAAATTTTAATAAATAACTTTTGATTGGGAATTGTTGCTTTGGTGTTGCTGAAGCTGCTGCTACCAACTAATCTAATAGTAGTGTGGCCTACTGTGGCTGTTCTGTGATTACGATTTGCAAGTGTATGTGTATTTATATAGAAAATATTTAAATAAATTATGATATGCGTAAATTTTAGTAACTTCTGATTCCGAATTGGAATTTAATATAACTTCATAGAAAACTTGAAAATGTTGAACTAAATGTTTCGGTATGTTCTGATTATGTTTCACAATTATCGTAGCTAAAATCATCACATGTCATCATCACAGAAATATCAAATTTTAATTATATGAACTTTACAAGAATTACAGCTTCAAGCATACATACCACACACATACTTACCACACGCAAGTATGTTTAAGCCATTTTGTGTTGTACGAGTAAGTAATTTGAAATTTGATTTTGGTACAAATAAGAAAAGAATGATTTTTTTTTGTCACAGTGATTATTACTATTTGAAAGTACAATCCTCCCGGTTAACTGTGGAATACTATTTCATTCAAATGACTTCCCCGGCTGGCCTTGCAAACCAATTTTTCAGTACAGTTCCGACTGTACTTGTCCGATAGCTACACCAATTTCATCTTTGAGAGCCTTAATCGTTGCTGGATGGTTTGTGTAACACTTGTCTTTAACGACTCCCCATAAATACTAGTCTAATAGAGTCAAATCGAAAATGTGTGCTGGCCGATGCACATCACCAAAACGGCCAATAACACGATTTTCCCACTTCCCACGCAGAAAATCGATTGGTGCACGGCTTGTGTGACACGGCGTGCCACCCTTTGGAACCAAATTTTGTCTATCTGTCCACTCTATTAGAAAGTTCATAAGCAATACAGTACACTGCTGCTAGCTATGTAATCAGTGAAGATATTCGAATATATTTTTTTGTGCAATTTAATGAAATGTTCAACTGTAAAGTTAACGCCACTTCTCCCAGTAATCCGTTATTATGCTTATGAATTTGACAATTTGTGTTATTGACTCTAATTATGAATGCAATGAATGCAAATACTGCTTTTGTAATTTCGATCGTTTTTCCGAGAATAATAAGAGGAGATATTTAAAAAAAAATGAGAAATAAAATACAAATAATCCGTTATCCTTGATCGATAACGCACACCATTCACTGTAACGCATCCTCCTTCCCCATTTTCAATGATACCGCCAGTCCAAAATCCACATAAAACAGTTACTCGTTGAGGGTGCATTGGCTTCTCAACAATTGAGCATAGATTTTCTGAGCCCCAGATGCGACAATTTTTCTTGATAACGTAACCACCGAGGTCAAAGTGAGCTTCGTCAGAAAATATGATTTTTCGGTAAAATTGCTAAACTTCTTCCAAGCCAATTATCCCAATAACCCAATTATCAAACCGAAAACGTTGCGGATGGCCATGTGGCTTCAGCTATTGTACCAGCTGAACTTTCTACGTCCTCATACCGAGTTCATTATACAAAATTCAGAACAAAGAATTGCGTGCAATGTTCAATTCCTGAGATGTGGTTGGTTCTTCTTGCACATTCTGAGCAACAGCATACAAGATGTTCTCGTAGGAGTACGAGAACATATTGTTTTATTCAATAAAATTCCAATGTCCCGCACACTTTTCACAAATGGATCCGCAAAATGATACCGCATTTTTAACGTAATTTTCTTACACTTTCGGTAGAAGATTCACCACTTTACAAGTAAATTTTTATAATTTTCCATTGCAGTTCAACGTTGCATATCAACCCATTTCATTAACCTCAAATATTGGACTTCTTTTCCGTCATAATACGATTGACATTAGAGTTGCCATACTCAAACTAACTAGTAGTGCAAACTCCAAAATTGAGATGGATCACTCTTTACATAAATATAAAAGAGAGTGCTGTTCTTGTTGTTCTTGCAGGAGTGGATTTTGTTCATTCGCTCTTTTGTTTGTGTAGTTTCATTCACCATTTTATTCCTCAAGAGAGCGAAAATTAGTTTGTTGTAATTTTTCGATATGTGCATGGAGAGCGAAACAAAATAAAATCATTCATCATACAAAAGTTTGCCCAATGTACCCTACAGTACCCTCCCATGAGAAGTTTCATTTCAAAAACTGTGAAAACTGTGTGCTGCATCCAAAAAGCACACTTTAAAGCATAGGCTAAATTTAATTTAACAAATTAATCTATGGAAACCGAAAAAATCCGTAGAGAGAGAAAATTTTTCGTTCCACTTTAAAAAGCACTTGCAAAATCTGTCGATGTTTTGGATTAATGAAAGGCTACCATTCAGCTTTGTACATGAAGGATGTTAATGCCTATTCACAGTAGTGTCCTCTCCCTTTTATCTTTTAGGAAAAAAGAGCTAGTGACTGGCATTACCCCGTGACCGACTTTGGCCGGGTCTCCCCTACTATACTCGTATATGGTAAATATAAAAAATTAAGAAATGACTCACGATCCCTAAATGTGTGCCAAATTTTCATGGTACACTCGCATGTGCCATAAATAGGGATAAAGTGCTTATTGGCTATGGCAAAATGTAAAAGTTACACAAGTACTTATACAGATTCGTACATGTATACGAGCATGTAGATGTACGGGTGCAAAGGGCATATTCAATGTTGTTTCTTCGACTGGAGATGAGAGAGCATGCTTGCAGTGAATTTTCGAGGAAATCGCACTTACAACGCCACAGATAAGTATGCTATTCCTACATGTGCACTCGTATAAGTGGCTTGAATTTTTCAAGAGTGTATGAAAGGAAAATCAGAAGTGTGTATATTTATGAAAAAGAAACTACATACATAAGTACATACGGTAAGTATTACTTGACCTTCAAATGGGAGAGAAAATTAATTAAAAAAATCGCAGTTTGACATAGAAAAATACGGTACAATTCGTCTAGCTGCCTATCTGCTTAAGAGCACATGTACAAAAACATAGTGCAACTGCATTATTTTGTATGTTTACCAGTTTATAAGTATGAAAGAAGTAATGACATCTCTGTGTCGCTAGGTAAAACTATACACTCTGTCAAACCAAATCATTGGCGTCTTTTCTTCGCTTTTAGTTCTGTCGACAATATTCAGTTCATAAGCAATCAAGTTTCATACGACATTTTTTTTTTGCGCTGATTTCAAAAACTGTTTTCTTTACATAATAATAAAAAAAATAAATAAATAACAAAAACATATATTACAACGTTACTACACCGAAAACAACATAAAAATACAGATAGTTAGTTTCTGGTTTTTTAAGCAGATGCTATTTTACATTTAAAAGCTTTTAAAAATATAGCTGACTCTAACTGAAATACAGTACCGTATTACTTAGTAGGGACATAAAAACTGTTACAACATTGAACACACCCATTCCAATAGTAGAATTGAACATACCCTGTTATTACCACATGGTTTATGAAAGCTAACCTCTATAAGTATAGCGTTAGTCTGTGACGGGAATTCAAAATTGTGTCAGCTTTCACCATGGAGTGATCAGATAATGAGAACCGTATCGCTGTTATATCACTTTTTAAGTGTGAAATGAAAAAAGGCGATATTCTCAAAACACTTCGCCCACTCGGGATTAGTCGCATGGTCGTCTACCGATGTATAAAACTGTTTGAGGAGACTGGAGATATCAAAGACCGCCACCGGTCGGATCCTCTACGTGCAGTTCGCACGCCGCAAGTCATCAAAGCCTTGACGGCTCAGGAATTCAGCGAAATCCGCTCCGAAAACAGAAAATCATGGCCCGTGAGATGAAGTCCATGAGTCGAATTATTAAAAAAGACTTGGGACTTGGTGCCTTCAAACGTCGCACCGAACATTTGTTGACTGCAGCTTTGGAAAAAATAGGGTAGCAAAATCCAAACGTCTTTTCGTGAAGCACGCTGATAACTTGCACAGGAAAATCTTGTTGACGGATGGAAAAATGTTTACTGTGCAGGAAAAATTTAACAAACAAAATGACAGGGTGTATGCACGGTCATCTAAGGAAGCATCTGAACTGATCCCACGGGTCAAAAAGGGTCATCACCCAGCTTCAGTCATGGTTTGTTGGGGTGTCTCTTACGATGGAGTCACTGACTTGCATTTCTACGCAACAAGGGGTCTAAACTTCGCCCAAAGTTTACCAAGAAACCGTTTTGGAAGCTGCTGGGAAGCCACTTAACCATTCTGTGTTCCAAAACCAGCCGTGGACTTTCCAGCAGAATTCTGCCCATAAGGCTAAGATGATAATCATATATAGAGCGATTGTGCTGCTTCTCATATAATCTCGTATAATCTTGGGCTTTGACAAGACACCATTCCAACATTCTATAATCCTATAACCCAAGGACTACCTAATTTTTTCTGAAGCTTCCTCGATAAGGAGGAGGAAGAAAATATATTTATTTTACTCGCTCAGCAATAGAATTATTAATGCCAAAAACAGACTGGCATCCCCAAGCAAACTGACATTCCTCTCCTGCCATAATCCATCATGTTGCAAACAATATTTGCATAGCGTCACCATTCAATTTGTAAAATTCTCATCAACGCGTACATCAATTTGAGCTAATATTTCCAATAACCATAAAACATGATTACGCTAACTACAGCCCGTTTGCAAATACTTATAAATAATAAGCCTAGGGCTTAATTCTTATTGGATTGTTATTCATTCAAACGCAGAGAGCAGACTTTTTTCGGGCCACTGTACTGATACATGCTTATTCTCGTATTTATGAGGCATATCCTCATGTTGAATGATGCTCTTCTGCTTGTTATTGTTGTTGTGGCAGTTGATATTCGAATTACTAAGCGAAATACTTTCACGCTTTAAATAATGAGTTGTAATGACTTCATTTGACGTAATTTAAATGTAAATTAAACTCATATCAAACGGCAAAATTTACCATATGGAGCAAATGTTCCTCTGTAAATTTAAGACAGGGCACAAAATGAGCACAAAAATGTCCGTTGATGAGGAGAAAAGTTGGATAAATTTATTGCTTTGCGTGGATCAAGAATCAATCACCAATTTGATATTTTAATAAAATTGTAATATGAAATTGCGAATTTCGCTTACCTGATATTAATTGGATGCTGCACTGGGCGCTCCCAATCAGTGTATTCGTTCACAATCGTTGCGAATATTTCGTTCAGATGGTACGTGTATGTGTTGCGTACGTATGCCTTTAAAATTTTCGAACGCCGATCCGCCTCAATGCCGTATTGAACATCACCGGAATTGAAGGAGAAAAACGCCTCGGCACGTGTGACACCAGCCATAAGGTCATATCTAGAAACAGGAGCAAAAGGAAGGAGGAGACAAAAAAACAAAACAAAAAACGTATTCAAGTAGTGAGTGAAATGTGGGAGTAAGAAGTAATCTTAAATTACACAGTACAAGAGTAAAAACATACGCAAATGACTGGCAGCAGAAAAATAAATAAAAAAAAGTAACGCCAGAAAGTATACAAAAGTAAATTAAATCAGGCAAGATTTACAATCAACATGAACACACACCGCCATTTAGAAATATATAGACAGAGCACGTCGTAAAGGAGTGCGAAAAATGGTGGAAGCGAAAAAAGGGGAGCGTCGAAAGACGAAAACTCGAAATTAAAAATCAATGTGGTATTAATGAAATGCTATGGAAGACAGAGTGGTTGCGGTCAGGTTTTTAATCGAGTGAGCTTGGTGACTTTCAAGGAGGCTTAAATAATAAGGGGTGTTTTTTTTTAGAAGTGTGGTTTTCAATGGAGTAATACTTTGTTCAGAGTTGTTCTTTTTGACAGCTGTCACTTGATTTATGCTCAGTTTGGTTTGCCATTTCATAATGAATAGATTTACTGCTGAACAACGTTTGCAAATCGTGCAAATGTATTACCAAAGTAATGGTTCGGTTCGCGCGACACATCGCGCGCTGCATCCAATATTCGGTCGACATAATCGCTCAGCAGAGTCGGTAATGCGAGCAACCATGGATTGGTTTTGCACCACGTTTACTCTAGTGGATAATGCGCATCCTCAGAGATGCCGTACAGTGCGCACCAAAGACGCTATTGCTGTTGTGGAGCAGAATATCGAAGAAGACTCGAATGAGTCCATCCGCCATCGCGCGCAACATTTGGAGCTGTGTGCATCCACTTTATGGAAGATTTTGCGGAAGGATCTTGGTTTGCAATCTTACAAAATCCAACTCGTGCAGGAATTAAAGCCGAACGGTGATCAAGCGCGTCGCACGTTCGGTGAATAGGCCGAAAACGAGATGGCCACCGATCCCGATTTTCACAAGAAAATTTTGTTCAGCTATGAAGGTCACTTTTGGTTGAATGGGGTACGTTAATAAGCGAAATTGTCGCATTTGGAGTGATCATAATCCACAAGATGTTGTTGAAACGCCGTTACATCCTCAAAAAGTCACTGGTTGGTGTACTCTATGGGCAGAGGGAATCCTTGGTCCATATTTCTTCAAAGATGAAGCCGGTCATAATGTTACAGTCAATGGGGAACGCTATAGCGCCATGATTATTGACTTTTTCGTGCCTGAATTGTGAATTGGAGGATGTTCATATGGACGACCTTTGGTTCCAACAAGACGCTACAAGGCGCTACATGCCATACAGCCAACGAAATAATCAATTTATTGAAGGAAACTTTTGGTCTGCGCATTATCTCGCGTCGTGGGCCTGTGGCGTGCGATTTAACACCGCTGGACTATGTTTGTGAGGTTATGTAAAGTCGCTTGCCTACGCTGATAAGCCCGAGACGATTGACGCCTTGCAAGAGAATATTCGGCGCGTTATTACTGACATACGGCCCGGTCCCAATTGCTGCAAAAAGTGGTCGAAAATTGGGCCTGGCCCCTCGGCTGGAATTTATTCGAACCATCCGCGGCAAGCGGCGGCCACTTGCCCGAAATCGTTTTTAGAACATAATGGCAAATCCTTATCTTTATAATAAAGCTAAATTCTTGGCCATAACATTAAATTATATGCGTTTTATTTCTTTTTGAAAACCACACTTCTAAAAAGAACACCCTGTATATTTAAATTTAATATTAAACTATCTAGTTACGAACACTGCTAAAGGACACGCTTAAGTAGCTGCCTTTGTTTTCGGTCTATGTACATAAGTGGAAAACATATAAGAAGTAATAGAAAAGAAGATGTAAGCATATTTCTGAAAATTCGTTAAAGTTTACATCCATTAAGCCCCAACAAACAAAGTAATTTTTTCAA
>OY282450.1:71340687-71573187 GCA_958295655.1 Palloptera scutellata
GATAAAAAGTGTCCTCCACTTGACTTGTTTCAAGTACATAGGTACACATTTTAACATCTCACTTAGAGAGTTGCACGTTCGTTGCTAGCTTTTTGAATATTGACAGCGATTGATAAATGTGTAAAAGTTTTGCAATTTCTTGTGTATTATAAACTCCAACTGAAATAAATAATAATATTATATATGGTGATCGCTCTACAACAGCAACGAAACGGGAAAATATTGAGCTTTTCCCAAAACGATGCTCTTTGGGAGCACTGGCTTTGTGCTCTTCTAGATGCATATAGGAAGCGCTCAATAGTTTTTAGAGGCTGAGTAAAATTTGTTTCTAAAAATTACTCATAGAGCAAATGAAAACCGGTTTTATTTATCTATATGTCAGATGAGAGTTTTCTTTACTGCGATGCTTTACTTGAGCTCTTTGGGAATGCTCTTTCAGAAATACCCGGGAAGCTTGATGTCAGCGCTTCCTTCCTGTGGCATTCAATGTAAAAAGTATATGAGCTGTACTACTTATGTACAATGTACATATAAAAGGGTCGCGCTTACTCCTGACAGGGGGGTGCTGCAGTGTAGGTAAATAAGCACTACTGGAGTATTTGCTTTTCTTTTGAGAACCTACCCTTATAGCATTTTATGTAGTGGTAGGATGTTGCAATATAATGGTGGTACTATTATCTCTCCCTCTATCTCTATTTTCTCTCTCTCTCACATTCTATTTTCTCTATCTCTCTCTCTCACACTCTATTTTCTCTGTCTCTCTCCCTCTATTTTCTCTGTGTCTCTGCCTCTAATTTCTCTTACTGCCAACGAATACAAATTACCTAATTCTATCGTCTAATCTCTCTGTTTTCTCTTACGGTCAACGAATACAAATTACCTAATTCTATCCTCTAATCCTTCTTTGTCTCTCTTTCTCTGTTTTCTCTCTCTTTATTTTCTCTATCTCTCTCTATATTTTCTCTCCCTCTCTCTCTATTTTCTCTGTCTCTCTCTATATTTTCTCCCCCTCTCTCTCTGTTTTCTCTGTCCCTCTCTTTATATTTTCTCTGTCCCTCTCTCTCTATTCTCTCTGTCTCTCCCACTCTCTCTATTTCCTCTGTCTCTCCCACTCTCTCTATTTCCTCTGTCTCTATCTCTCTCTTTCTATATTTCTGTCTCTTAATCTCTCTCCATTTTTTCTGTCTCTCTTTCTCTATTTTCTCTGTCCCTCTCACTATTTTCTTTGTCATTTTTTCTCCATTTTCTCTCTCTCTCTCTCTCTCTCTCTCTCTGTTTTTCTATCTCTCTCTATCTCTATTTTCTCTGTCTCTCTCTCTCTCTCTCTCACTCTATATTCTCTATCTCTCTCTCTATTTACTCCGTGTCTCTCTATTTTCTCTGTCTCTCTCTCTCTCTATTTTCTCTGTCTCTCTCTCTCTCTATTTTCTCTGTCTTTCTCTCTCTCTATTTTCTCTGTATCTTTCTCTCTCTATTTACTCTGTATCTTTCTCTCTTTATTTTCTCTGTCTCTCTCTCTCTCTGTTTTCTCTTACTGCCAACGAATACAAATTACCTAATTCTATCCTCTAAACTGCAACTAGAAAACTATAGGAAATCACATATTCATTGATTTAACAATTATTTAGCCAAGTTGGTGCACTTGGTTTTTTTTTTTTTTTTGTCATAGTTGCTAAAGTATTTTTGTGTCTATGTGTGTGTGGCGATATGCCGCATTTTAAAAACTAAGACAGTAAAATCAGCTTAGACGAACTGAAAAGGTTGTACAAATATGAAATATGAAAAAAGTACCACGCAGTTTCTAACAAGTAAATGGTTTAAGTTAGCATACCCATCCGGCAGCATCCGATCAAGCTTAGAATTACATATAAATACCAATGCCAAATTTGAACATGATTTTAAAATCCGAGTAAGACACGAACTTTTTAATTAACCAGTAGTTGAAAGAGGAACGTTGCAATGACATGATAAAGACTAAGTGAAATATACTCGTCGTTTTCGAAAGGAATGGAGCGTACTTGACGAGCCTTGCTACTATATTTAAACTACTTATAGAAAGATGATACAAAATCGAGTTCACTTCTTTTTCTAAATTGGAGCTGCTAAATCTTGGAAGATGGCGCCACATAAAATTCTGATCTAGACCAATTTATTCAATCAAATTTACTATATTTTCTAAAATTTGAGCACCAGCTCAAGTGTATCCTTGCAATGACAGATACACAGATAATAAGTTATTGCTTCATAGAATCACATTGTACGAATGTAGGGTATACAAAACAAATACGGAAAAAACTAAAAAGGACATGTAAAATGAAACAAAAAATATTATAAAAAAAAAACAAAGAACCCGAAACGACCTTACATTGTCTAAAATTGCGATTTTGTCTTATATAAATTTATTATTGCATTTGACACAAGTTGGTAGTAACTGGTACGAAAAACATTTTATATGCAGGCGCAAACAGAAGAGCAGAAAAAAATATTACAAAAAAAAAAAAAAAATTCAGGTTTATTTTGTTATGGTTTATTTTTATTTTTTTATTATGTATATGGTAGCTGAGAGGTAGGCAGATTTGAAGATAGGCAGGTAGGTAGGTGGGCAGGCAAAGAGAGGTGGGTAGGTAGGTATTCTCTTCTTTCTTTTTGGGTAGTAGAACTTTTGCAAATGATTTTTTTTTTTAGTTTTGTCCCATAGTCATACAACATTTAAGTGTGACTCTGACTGTGACTGTGACTACGACTGTATTACCATGATAACGTCAATTTCTGTTTTATAATGAAGGATATGTATGTGAATAGCGTATGTATGTGTTTACGAGTACGTTGAATAGGTTATAAATGTTGTTATAATTTAATCGGTTTGTTGGCCTAAATTGCACATTTCTCGCACAGACTCGATGAAACGCCAAATTCACTTGCAGCACACTGACTCACTCACTAACACAATTGCCCAATTGTGTTGTTTATTTTGATGACTTACAATAATAATTTGATAAAAAGTTGTTATACTTTCTACTTATAGACTGTAAATCATTTACATTGCTTAAAATTGCATAAATAAATTACACACTTTTTTTTATATACATATAAAGGGTGATTTTTTTGATACTTAGTTTTTGACGTTAATATTTCGGACAGTTCACGCGTGATTCTTGACATGTGACAAAGTAAAAAAATGCTCAGTTTGGTTTGCCATGAATAGACTTAAGCCTGAACAACGTTTTCCAAATTATTGAAATTTATTATCAAAATTCGATCCGTTTTTTATCGCAAAATTGTCTTCAGCGACGAGGCTCCTTTTTGGCTCAATGGATATGTGAATAAGCAGAATTTCCGTATTTGGCGTGAAGACCAGCCAGAGGCAATTCAGCAGCTACCAATGCATAACGAAAAATGCACTATTTGGTGCGGTTTATGGGCAGGCGGCTTCATTGGGCTGTACTTCTTCAAAGGCCGATACGATGAAGGTCGCAACGTTACAGTCAATGGAGAAAACTACCGTTCAATGATAACATGCTTTTTTTACCGTTGCCGAAAATGCAAGAATTGGACTTGGTCAACTGGACGGTGCCACATGCCAGACTGCACGCGAAACCATGCATCAATTGAGAGCCGAATTTGGTGAGCAGTTTATCTCACGTTTTGGTGTAGTCAATTGGCAACCAAGATTGTATGATTTGACCCCGTTAAACTATTTTTTGTGGGGGTATGTTAAGTCTCTTGTCTATAGGGACAAGCCAAACGCGATTTCTGCTTTGGAAGCCAACATTGGTGCGATTCCGGCCGAAATTTGTGAAAAAGTATGCCAAAATTGGACCTTGCCTGCGTCGTCGCGGGCAACAATTAATTGAAATTATCTTTAAAAAGTAAATGGCAGGAATTGATTTATCGATCCAAATCAAAATTTCATTCACTTTTGTAAAATTTCTGAGTTTTTTTGATTTTCAAAAACCAAGCTCTTAAAAAATCACCCTTTACCATGTAGTCAGAGTGTCAAAGTGCGCAATTTTACTTTTAGTTACTATTAATATTATAAAAATTATCTAGTAGTTGATTTACTAAACTTTCACATTTTTAAAAATTATCAACTAAATATATGTAATTGTAATTTTAGATACAATAAAATTATGTAATGAAATGTAATGAAAATAAAAGCATTAAAGAAACGAAAGCAATAAAATTTCTTGGAAAATATATACAAGGTGTAAAAGAAAAGAAGGAAAAGTTATATCAAAAATTCCATATTTCAATATTACTGGCACTCTGAGCGAGCTTCAGTGTCCTCCAGCGTACAGTGGCTGATTTTCTAGAAAGGCAAGCCAAAAGAAAAAAAAAACAAATAATAAAAAAATGTCAGTAATTTGTATGTAATGCGAACCCCTCACAGTTCGGATACGCGGTCGCCACCTGTTTTACATCTACAATTTCGTGCTGTGATTAAAGTTTGATAAAATTGACTCAGAGTGATATTTCCCCATACCATTCAATAAAAGTTGTTATCGAAGGTATTTATAGAATATTCTATGCTAGCTTTCTTTTATTCAAATAAGTATTATCTGAGCCGATGACAATAGTTATGCGAGTAATCGAGATAAGTGGCAGAGTAATCTTTTTTAAGTAAGTATGTAGTGTAATCGATTGATTCTCGACGAGATCTTCTGCCCCCCTCGGCGCCCCTTTTTGTGTTTAACATCCGTTTTTCTAGTCGGAGCTCTCGAATTTGATACACAATTCTTTCGTGATTTTCATTTGGTTTCTGTGCAGGTTCATAATACATTTTTTTCGATATGTAAGAATTATTCCAGCTAATACCACTGCTTTAGAGTGCAGTTGACGTGTTATCAGCAGTTGCATCTGGAACTGAGTGTCACAATCAAAATAAGTACTTGAAGAGCATTTTTGTAGAAACCAAAACTTCACATATTTCATCCTCATGGAAGAAATGCGTTGAAAGACCTTACCAATACTGTGAAAAGAGAATGCAGCTCAAAAACCACCATGTAAAGTTTTTCGTGGGAATATACGAAGTTTTGCCATTTTGAATCCGCCGTTTTCTCTTTTAAAAAACGACTTCATATTCAGAAGCAGCGACCTCAAAAACCCAAATGTACTGACTTTTGAGAGAAAATATGCCGTTTTGCACAAAATGGTTCGCCCTTTAAATTTTTTTTAAATGCACTTCATAATCGTAATCAGCGACCTCAAAAACCCCAATGTATTGACTTTCATGAGAATGTATGACGTTTTGCACCAAATGGAATGCTATATTGGATCCGTCATTTCGTTTTTCAAAAAATGCACTTCATATTCGCAATCAGCGACCTCAAAAACCCCAATGTATTGACTTTCGTGAGAAACCATGCCTTTTTGTACCAAATGGAATGCTATATTGGATCCGTCATTTCGTTTTTCAAAAAATGTACTTCATATTCGCAATCAGCGACTTCAAAAACCCCAATGTATCGACTTTCGTGAGAAACCATGCCTTTTTGTACCAAATGGAATGCTATATAGGATCCGCCATTTCGTTTTTCAAAAAATGTACTTCATATTCGCAATCAGCGACCTCAAAAACCCCAATGTATCGACTTTCGTGAGAAACCATGCCTTTTTGTACCAAATGGAATGCAATATAGGATCCGCCATTTCGTTTTTCAAAAAATGTACTTCATATTCGCAATCAGCGACCTCAAAAACCCCAATGTATCGACTTTCGTGAGAAACCATGCCTTTTTGTACCAAATGGAATGCTATATAGGATCCGCCATTTCGTTTTTCAAAAAATGTACTTCATATTCGCAATCAGCGACCTCAAAAACCCCAATGTATCGACTTTCGTGAGAAACCATGCCTTTTTGTACCAAATGGAATGCTATATAGGATCCGCCATTTCGTTTTTCAAAAAATGTACTTCATATTCGCAATCAGCGACCTTAAAAGCCTCCACTTGTACTCAGTTTCTCTAGAAGTAAAGAATATCTTCGAGTTTTGGCTAGCTAATTTTCTGGAAAACCAGACAGACACTGTACAGTGGGAAAGAATCAACGATTTATTTTCTCTGTGGTAAGGTAAACTGTGTACTTTAAAAATAATTAAAACCATCATGACGACACACCATGTATTTAGTATTTACTATTCATGTAAGTGTGTATGTTTCTTGCACACGAGTGTTTGCAAAAAATGTAATATTTGTATGTAAAAAAAAATAAAGAATCATTATTTCCGGTTGTCGTATGCAGCATTTTACGTTAAAACTCAAAATTGAAATCCAAAGAAACAGATGCGCAGCAGCGCTGCCAAAAAGAAGGTACATACATTCATAAGTACCTATGTAGTATGTATGTACATGGTGTGGTTATAGCGATAGTTGTATGTGGTAGTGATAGTAAGTAGTAGTAAGTAGAAATAGTAGATGTAGTGGTAATAAGTACTACCATGACAACAAGCTATGTAGAAGATGGCAAAATGCTTACAGCATTAAAGTGTTAAACAAGCTTTCAAATTTAATTGAAATTTTCACTGTACATACAATAAAAATACACACACTCATGCAAACACACATAGTTCTTACAAATAAAAAAAAATAAAAACAAAAAAATAAAAATAAAATAAGAGTAGGTAGTAAATTGTTTCAAGACAAGGAAATATAGCAGAAGAGAGAAAAAGGCAAGAAAACTTTAATTTAACTACTAACCGTACTTTTATGACAAGTCAGTCAGTCGTTTTCGAGAGTCGTCATTTCTGTGACTTGTAGAGTATGTATGAATGTACGCAAACATACAGAAGCTTAAACATACTTACTTACAAGGCAAAAGTAGTTTAGGTCACACAGATAATTATGTAAAAAAAAAAAAATTTAAAAAAAAAACAAAGAAGACTAACTATTTTAACTCTGAGTATGAAATGAAAAAATTTAGAAAGAAAAATAACATTAAACTTTTGTTTTGTTTTACTACAACTAAATGAAAATGCGCCATAGATGCTAGAAACTGAAGCTGTTTTAATTAAATTCAATTAAAAGCGATAAACTTCGCCCATTTTTATTACATACAAACACTTTTTAGGTACAATAATTATTTTAATTGTATCGTTGTTGGATCGTCTTTGCATCAAGATATCACCACATCAAGAGAAACCAAATTACATTCCACCGAGAATTGACCTAATTCACATAGTTATGTATGTACTATTTACTAACTGAGTGGAAGCATTTATCTATCTACTTATCGATTTATGTCTATATTTCATTAAATAACCCAATAGGCGCACACACAACTAACTACACGCTTAGTTATAATAAATAATTTGAAAATAAGATTGGAAGTAGCAACAGCAGAAGCAGCAGCAGCAGCAGTAATTTATTTCGAAATGATTTATGATCAAGGCGAACGTACGATATTTTTTTGTTTTTTGAGATAAGGAAATCTTTTCTTTATTAAAACTGAAGCGAAAGATATTCCAAAAATTTATTAATCAATTTTCTGGTTAACAGAGCAGCCAGCCAAATTATTGAAAGTGCATGTAAAAGGTATTTACAATTAAAGCGTAAAAATCCAAAAATAGAATGCTGAATAATCTAAAATTAGGTTTGCATTGTACTTAAGTAAATTTAGTATGGTTTAGCATCATTAATTGTAGTGATTAAGGGAAAAACTAAGTGAGTAGAGAATAAGCAGTGAGAAAAAAAATACCATGGAATTGATGTGGTTACCATACCAATCCTATGAAATCAATAACTCTCGAAGAGCGTTCTTTAGTTTTCGCAATCGATTGTTTGTTCTGTGGGATCATGATGAAAAAAAATGTAAATAAAATAGAAGGACTCCAGGGACTGCTTTAGATTCAAATTATGATGTTTGCATCCATTAATCCCAAAGGGCGATTAAAATTTTATATGTATACTATTTTTCTCGAAGAGCATTCTTTAGTTTTATCAATCGTTTGTTTGTTCGGTGGGATCATGATGAAAAAAAGTTCAAATAAAATAGAAGGAGTGCACAGGGAGTGCTTTAGATTCAAATAATGAAGTTTGCATCCATTAATCCCATAGGGCGATTGAAATTTTATATGGAGAATATTTTTCTCGAAGAGCATTCTTTAGTTTTGCTCAATCGTTTGTTTGTTCTGTGGAGTTTAGCCAAAACAAAAATGAAAATAAAATAAAGGGACTCCAGAACAGCTTTGCAATCAAATTACGACGTTTGCATCCGTTAACCCCAAAGGGCTGTAGATATTTTAAATGAAGCATATGTTTCTTGAAGAGCGTTGTTTAGATTCCCCAATCTTTTGTTTGCTCTGTGGGATAATGCTACAAAATTGCATATTAAAGAAGCTCCTAAATAATGGGAAAGGTGGAAAAGTGCTAAAATTAATATTATTTGAAGAACAATTACAAAGTTTAACTTAATCTTAACACATTTCACAATTCATCTTTTGCCAGTATAATTGTCAAGCGCGAATTCAGAATGAACCTTGTGGACCACGGCGTTAAAAAATTTATATTTTTAAAAAATATAAATTTTTTAACGAAATATTAATTTGTAAAGAGTGATTTTTTTGCTCCTTGTTTTTGACGTTTATATTTCTGAAAGTTCGCTCGTAATTCTTGACATGTGTCAAAGTAAAAAAATGCTCAGTTTTTGGTTTGCCTGAACAACTTTTGCAAATTATTGAACTTTATTATTTTGCCTAAAATACAAGACACGGTCGACATGTGATTTCAACAGAACGGTGGCACATGCCAGCCTGCACGTGAAACCATGCATCAATTGAGAGGCGAATTTGGTGAGCAGTTAATCTCACGTTTTGGTGCAGTTAATTGGCTTCCAAGATCGTGTGATTTGACCTCGTTAGACTATTTTTTGTGGAGCTATGTTAAGTCTCTTGTCTATAGGGACAATCCAAACACGATTGCTGCTTTGGAAGCCAACATTGAAAACGACATTGCGTCATTGGTGAGATTCCGGCCGAAATGTGTGAAAAACTGTGCCTAAAATTGGACTTTCAGAATGGACCACTTGAAGCGTAGCCGCAGGCAACATTTAAGTGAAATTATCTTTAAAAAGTTAATGGCACGAATTGATTTATCGATCCAAATAAAAATTAAATTTTCATTCACTTTTTTAAATGTTTGAGTTTTTTTTTTTTTTTGAATTTTCAAAAACCAAGCTCTTAAAAAGGTTGTGAGAAAACTGAAAACAAAATCTCAGTTCTCAAGTAACTACAAAAGCAATGTATCAAAATTGGTAGGTAATCAAGAGAAACTATTCAGCAGCTTTGTAATTTTCTAATAACACAGGGAACCAGTCAATTTTGGCAAAATCGGAGGATGGCTGATCACGAATCTGGCGTTGAATTTACTAGAATGAATTTTTTAGAAAAATACATACGAATTTATTTCTATATTTAAAAGTTTTTAAGGTGAACAGACTTTCATCAACGAATGGGCTTGATTTATTAACGCTTTTCTTGAGTTTAGACGTTTTACCCCTGAATGTATTTTATTAATTGGTAATTGGAAAATTTTACAGTGTTTAATAATGGATTTCATTAATATTACTTGCAAGGAAGGTTTCAACTTCCACCGCTCGGATTATGATGAAAGTGTCATAAGTTTTTATTCTATAAAATAAAGCTCAAAAGTGGTAATGTATACGGGTATACACGCGACCCGTTGAAACAACTTTTTCAGGGTGGGCAGGGGTGAATTTCAGGTGTGTTCCATATGGGGAGCTCGTTAGCCATCAGGCAGAAATGCGGTCTTACCTGATTCGAAAATTTTTCTGATGGATTCTTTTTAATACTCACGAATATCTTCACTCAAACTTGTATTACCTTTTGTAACTTGCATTGCCTTTTGTAACTTGCTTGTGCCAATGGCAAATTTATTGTTTTGCAGTAAAACACAAAATATTCTCAATTAGATTAAAAACAATTTTATTTTAATTGCCAATGGAGGAAGGGCTAAAGACCCTCCTTGTATCCGCCACTGATAATCGTACTATTGACTTGTTTATATGAAGATTTTCTCTGAGTAAGGCGTCTTTTTTTTGTTTGGGATATTGATACCAGACAGAGAGAGAAAGAGAGATGACAAGGATATGTACAACTTTCTTTCTCTATCACAGGAATATTGTTCGCAGACAGCGTGTCACACAATTATGACCATATTGCTGATAAAGTCAAGTGATGGACTTAAGTATATACAATAAATTTGTATATAGATTAATTCATCTTTCAGTACTTTCATATTTGTCGTCTTGTATATTTTCATATCTGTTTCACAAATCCTCTTATTTATCATATCCCAATTGTATTAAGAAATATTTACAACTAGCCGAACTTTTAACCTTTTTCAGCATGCTTTTTTCAATGATTACGTACAACTGTGTCAACAATTTCCAAATGCATCGAGTTCAAGTGAAATTTTCGAAAAATAATAAATTTCAATAAATACTTCAAACAGAGGAAAACCACGACAGTAGCACGCAGCAGCATTCGTGCAACACACAGCATGCTACCCTAAATTGTCTAATTACTAACAATAATTTATTGGATTTTTCACCACCAATATCTTAAAAACTGAAAGAAGAATAGCAGCATTAGAGAAGAGACATCATCAACAATTTTCAGTAGAAAACAATAAAACAAAATGGGGAGCAGGCCAGGCGGCACAGCAGCACCTATTTTAAGAATAGCTGCGGTAAAGTTCCAGAAGAATAAGGAAGCTACTCACATACTCTAGCACAAAGTGTGTGTGTTGCATAAGAAAACCAGCTGGAAATTCACATAAACTTTAAGAGTGTAATATGATGATTTTCGGTTTTAGTGCGAGTTCATTCAGCAGAAATCAAATTTGGTGAAAGACAAAGAAGAGTTCAATGATTTTAAAAATAAACAAAATATAATTTTTATTTTATTGTAAACACTTTACTTTTTATTTAAGGATGTTAAAACAAAAAACAAAAAATCATGAAACATTAAAGAAAAGAAATTAACTATAAGTGAATACATACATGCAGTTGAAAATCAAAAAAAAAAAAAAAAAAAAAATCATTGCCAAAAACTTTGAAAAATTGATTCATGAAACATTATAGAAACGACAATGGCGCATATAAAATTATTTCAGGCACATTAGTTATACAATAATGAGTTTTTGGGGAAATTTATCATCGACAGCGATAACTGCAAAACTACAAAAGCACAATTATGCACGTTCAATAAAAATCTATATACTTATTTGCACTTCATTTAAATTTGGAAATAGCAAAAAGGAAAGAAAGTTCAATGAACTACAGAAAAGTAACAAAAAAAAAAAAAAAAAAACATGCCAAAAAAAGCAACATAAAATTCCAAGAAGGCACACATAAGAAACACTTAAACTTTGTAGGAAAAACAAAAAGCAGAAAACAAAACTGCGATTGTGTACTTCCTGGATTTCATGCCAAAAACTATGTAGTATGGTGTCGGTATGTACGAACGAACAGTGAGTAGAAGTGGTGCTGTGGTGCTGTGGTGTATCTGCGAAAATATTTTCGTTTTACAAAAATCAATATTGCCTTGTACTTGTACATTTTGGACATGCCAGCCCACTCCACCCTAGCCGACATACATACAACATCCACACAAGTGCAAGCAGATACTCCTATTTTACGCCACTTAGGAACGTTATACTTATGTGTACCACACACACATTCCCTAGTTTAACCCGTACTCATAGCCTACTCCCCACTCAGCTTTCGACTAGTAATATAAACTTACAAAGGGTTGAATGCACTTTAAATCAGCGAAAAAGAATAAGTAAAACGATGTTACGTGTGCTTGCATATACCATAAGTATGTACATACGTATTGGTGAAAATCAATATTACCATAATTAAACAACAACAAAAAGTAGTGGTAACAAGCAAAAAAAAAGAGAAGAGGAGAGGTTTAAAATAAATTTACCATATCATCAAAAGTTAAAAATAAATTTATACTTATTATAGAAATCGCAAAAACTAAGACTTGTCTGCCCAGACAAAATGTCTACTGCTGCTGCTGCGAGTAGAAGTGTTGGCAATAATTAAAGCCAACACAAAAAACTACCCTCTGCTGACCAAACCACACCCCTTGTAGCTTTTAGGCTCGCGTAACTTATCGTTTAAATCGCGTGCTATTCAAGACACAACACATCATCAACTAGCAGAAAAACGTGAAACGTGTTAATTGCATGTGATGTTGATATACTAAACCTTAAATATCGCATGCTATATATTTCTGAAATAAAACAGCAAAAATACCATACTTCCTTAAAAGGTTTGACTTACACTTTTCAATGCAAGTTAACTAAAATATCCGCAGATGAATTTTATACCAAGTATTAAAATGTCATTTCACTAAGTTTGTTATTTTTAAGGTATGCTACCATAACTAAGGCAAGGTAAACTAGAGCGTAATTAATGTCCACTCTGGTTATGGTGGTTGATTTCATTCTTCCCCAATTGGTTTTAGCACCATTTGCCTTCTGGATGAATGAATAACCAAATAAAAACAAAACAATAAGCGATAAAGCGTAAAAGTCACAAAAAGGGAGGACTCAAACAAGGACGACGACAAAAATGCGTGTAAATTGATTAACTTCTGACTTAACTTCTTTTTTTTTTTGTTTTTTTTTTGTATGAGTGAATAAAATTTTACTGTGCGAATGAGGTTAATTTTTCAAAAATTAAGGGGCCATTAAATTGAGTTTCAAAGTAAAAATAAGTTAGTAAAAAGTAGTTTGATAAATCATTTCTGGGTGCAGTTTCAATAAAAATAGATAAATATAGCAAACCTTAAAGTTCTATGTATATTTCGATAGTGGAAACTTTATTGGATTGTGGAAATAACACACATGACATGAGCATTCACATTAATATAAATATTGTATGAATACACGGTGCGCCATCTTTTATGTCGGTATGTAAACATCGAATAATTTTAACATTTATTAACCGATTGACTTGAGTAAACGTGTTTTTTAACCATGAATCCCTTCACACTGAAACAACGCTCCGAAATAGTGACGTGACGCTGTACATTGAAAATAGTCGCTCAGTTGTGTGTTAACTCAACGTGCATATCGGTGAAAATATCGTAGCCAACAAGCACAGCACCGTCTGACAACACTATTCGTCGTTTGGTGTCGAATTTTGTTGACCACTGGACAGTGGAAGATCATCGACAAGTCGTGGAGCGGTGAGAGAGAGAGTCTTGCTGAGAACCCACATGTGTCGTACCATCACCGCGCTCATTATTTTAACGTCAGTGGAACCACCTTGCGGCGCATTTTGAAGGATGATTTTCCCTTGTGGTACTGTATAAAGTGCAACTCACTCAAAGAGTATTGCCAATAGACCGATCATATCGCTTGGAATACGGCCAAACAGTCGCTCGAGTGGTTGACACTGAACCGGAAGGAAGTTTTGATGACCGACGGAGTCCATTTCACACTCTCTGGCGGCGTTAAAAAGCATATTTGCCGCATTTGGGGAACGAAGAATGCACACGAGATTAATGAAACACAAAAAGGGTAATTTTTCTTCACAGAAGGCGAAACAGTCGATGGGAATCGATATCGGTGGATGTTGGCTCATTCTGTCTGCCCACAAATGTGGAAAAAAGGTCTGGGCACTGGTTCTATTACTGGTTTCAACTAGACGGTGCGCCATGCCACACTACATATCAGAAAATAAAGTTTCTGCATCGAAAATTCCCTGGACATGTGGCGACATTGAATGGCGACCCAGATCTCCAGATTTGACCCCACCGGACTTCTTTTTGTGGGGTTATTTGAAAAGGAAAGTGCACGCCAGCAAGACTCAGACCATTGACGAGCTCAAGGCAAACTTCCGATCCGAAATCATCGACATACTGCCCGAGATGCTCGAAAAAGTAATGGAAAAACGCAGGACACATTAGGCTTTGATCAATAACAGCGGCCAGTCGATTGATGTTGTATTCAAAAACCAGTCGAAATAAATTGTAAAAGGACAAATTGAATAAAAATACCTCATATGGAAATCGGTTATTTTTTTTTTAAAGATATTAAATATTTACATACCTTTATAAAAGATGGCGCACCCTGTACACAATGCATAAATATTATGCATTGAGCAACTTAAACTGACAATACATTATCGATATTTATCTCTAAGGAGGTAAACTACAAGCTAATCTAATATCATTAAGTATGATATAAGGAGAGCATCAATTGAAAGGAAACAACAAATTGCGCAAGTGGCCGGAGAACGAAGAAGGAAGAGATAGGCGTCCCATCATAGAATACATATAAACATAAGAAGAATGAAGAAAAATCTACCGAAAGATTTTATTTAAAATTAGATTGATAAATTTACAAGAATTGAAGTATTACAATTTAGGATACTAGAAAAGGAGTCAAATCAGCAATAATAATTTGTAAACTTACCTCTTTTTGGTTTTGCCAACATTGTAAAGTTCGACATGTTTGAATGCAGCATATGTGGCCATTTCTGATACGAACTGTTATTTTTTGTGTTTAAAAACCTTTCAAGGATCTTTCTTTTCAAATATTTCTTTATATTTTTTAGTAAAAAAAAATCTGAAGTAACAAAAAAATTTTATAAAGGTTAAACTTTAAAAACAAATGAAATAATGTTTTTGAAATATTCCAAACCAAAAAAATAAAAATAAAAAGAATCAAGCACAAAAACTAAGTCATGCAAAGATTAATGCAAAATCCAGGAGACAGTGGGAACGTTGCACACTGCCCTCACACTATTATTATAGATACAAGAAAATGTCAGCAGGGCAGCAGTTCTACATACTTGTCAAAAGGGTAACCACACTGGCCCCTCGTCCTATTAGCTCCTCAGAAAAAGAGAGAACTCTTGTATTGAGTGACGTATAGAGTATAGAGAATAATAATGTCAAAGACGTTGACAGAGGAACTAACCAGAAAATGTGCACACACAATTGAAGGAATTTGTTTATTCGATATAAAACTTTAGACATAGATTTCAATGTACATTAAAATCATACCAAATAAAATCGATAAAAATGTGAAATGTGCATGAGAAATATCATTGTGCAGTTGCCTTGGCTTTGAGGGCGTTGAAATCCTATCAGATTCAGATTTCAGCAGAAGAGCGTAAAACTGCAGAGAGTTGCAGTCGAGTAGATACAAGCCTGCATCCTCTTCGTTGTGCGCAGCAGGATGCTGCAGCAATACTAAATTGCGTAGGATATCAAGGATTTTTCAGGTACATATACATACTTAGTACATAGTGCAATATTTTAAACAAAGAAAATTTCAAAACTTTATGGATGGTTTTTTTGGAATATTTCAGTTTATTTCGGTTGAATTAAAGTTCTATTCGGTTCAAAAACTCACAAAGAAACAGTTATTGCTTTTTGCACTACAGTAGCAAAATAAAAACGTTAAAGTTCGTAAAATTTTCTTGACTTTTTCTAAATCAAAAATTTTTCAAATTCACAGGATAATGATGCACTTTCAGCTCCAAAAAACAAACAATCAAATATCAATTAATTAGAAACGTTTTCTTTATTGTCGTTTTAATAAAAATTATTATTTTAAAGAATGGAAGATTTAATTTTTCTTAGCAACAAAAAAAATTTTGTATTCGTTGTTGTTGCTGCTGATGATGCTAACGTCACGATATTAAGCTTTCGACTGAACCGAATATGGAAAAGTGGAAAACATTTTATATTGCATATCGATCCAAAATGAGTGAAGTGAAGAAAAACCACCACACACAACAGCACCGCTGAAACATACACAATCGCACACATACGAAAAATAAAAACCAAGAAGTAATAACGTTCAAAAATGTTGCTGGAGTGAGCACCAGAGCAAGAGAGCGAGAGCATAAGTGCGCGTGAGAGTTTGGTAGGCGAGCATTAAAAACAAACAATACAAGTATGTATTGTAAAATACTACGCGAGTATATGGGAAAGTCTTTCTTGCGGACGCATCAGCAAGAAGAAATACAGCCAAAACCATAGAAGCGGCAGTAGCAGCAGCAGCAATGCCACCGCTCAAAGAGCGCATAAAAAAAGAATAACAAACAATAACAATAAATTATAACAACAGCAACCAAACTCAGCTGATTTTCTAAAGCTCCACAAATTCAGATACTCAACGGCAACAAAAGCATGGAAAACTCTCCATTTAAACGAGAGCGAGTTAAAAACATTGTTGGGTTAGGTTGCGTTATATACATGTTGCTAATATGTTGGGCACTTTTTGGTATGTATGCTTCTAGCTTTTTTCCATCGATTGCAATTAGTCATCATCGTTGAATATTTTCAGTTAGTGTGGTTCCTCTTTGGTTCAACAACCGCAATAGAGGCTGGCTTCCATTTCTTTTGCACCGCAACATTATAAAATGTTGATGCGAGAAAATGTTGCATTCGTGTGCAATATGTATACATAGAAAATGTTTAGATGCAGTGAGTGAGCGAGTGATATAATGGTGAATATGATGGGTTTATGTGGGGGATACTTGCAAAAGTAGGTGGCTTTGCCTATTTTGGGGGAGAAAACTACATATGTGTGTATGTATGCATAAAGAAAGAATCAAGAATTAAGTTTACAAAATACGATGCATATGCACTTCACTCTTCAATAACACATTAAGTATTCAGTAAAGTATGTATAACAAAATATAAGAAAGAAAAAATAGCATTTCCTTCATTTGCATACATACATCATGTACATATGTATGTATGTACATAGTATATGTAGTAATTAACATTTGAAATTAATAGCATCATATTTGCTTATGGGAAAACACTTTTATTTTTCCTATTTCACCTGCTTTACCTACCTACTATATTTACATACCTATTTACCTCTTGTGTTTGTACTATTTTTGCAGATGATATGCTCTGATGACTCTCTCCAAGTTTTTCAATTGTTTTTCTAACTTTGAGTTACATACCTACATACTAAACTTACATACATACATATGTACATATTTGTTTTCTTTAGCTTTTCGTTTCATAAATGCGTTTAGATTTTTATACTACAACAAAACAAAATTGCATCCATATGTTTATGGTATAGTAGATCAAGTACTTGATGCCTTGCATATTTAACCTAGTAAAGTAGTAAATTCGTAAAACAAAAACAAAAACAAAAAGATTCCAATGCAATTGCAATGAAGAAAAGTGTTGTACTATTTACCATATACCAGTTTGTAGTGTTTCATGCAAATTGCGGCCTTTTAATTATTTGCTTGTGTGTGTAGCGCAATTTAACATGCTACATACAAATGATATTCACAGCAACAGCAACAACAACAACAACAAAACACATAAATCACTTTCATCATCTGTATAGCTACTTATGCAAAAAGTGTAGAGACATTTGAAAAAATGTTCAATTCATGATTCAATTTTGTTTGCACCTAGCCGGAAATGGTTACATATTGCAACAATAAAGTGCATCCTTATTGCACACACCCTGGGGGAATATGTTTTTATATCGTAATTTAAGCGTTTTGAATGCGATCCACAGCATTTGAACTTTTGAACTCGCACTATTTGGGTATTGCTGCTGATAGAAGAGCATCCCTTGAAGATTGCTCTTGTTTTCCATCTTGTGCTTCTAGATACCGAAAATTCCCTCAGAGAGTATTTTTTACAGAGAAAACAAAATTTCACATAGAAAGTAAGAGTTGCGGAAAATATTCAAAGTGAAAAAATTGCCTAAATATAATGATTATTTTTTAGCAACATTTATTTATTTTTTGTTATATCTCGACTTTTTCATTGAAAAAGCTATAACAATTGAGCCCCTGTTTTATATACAGAGAGAAACCAATTCACAGTTAATTGCAATCCTCTCATAACTCCACTCTCATAACGGCAACTTTTACATTTGTCAACACTCTTGAAAGCAATTGTGTTCAGCTCGATGACGAGAGCGAGGAAAGAAAAGAGTGGATTAGTACTATTTTCTGTCCCCTTTACTCTACAAACTCAGAAATTTTATTTCAAAAGTTAACAATCATTAAAAGGGACTTTTAGGTGAAAACTGAGAGAACTTGAGAGAACTTGATTTCAAACTATTAAGAAGATAAAGAACCGAGCCAGATATTAATTAGAACGTATAGAGTTTAGAAAAGCATTCCAAAAACTGCTGAATCGGGTGATTCCTACAACAAACAAAAAGGTTATGATATTTCCTAAACGTAGGAAAGTAAACTATTGAGATTTGAATTAATGATTTAGAGTTCTTCACGCACAATTTACAATTAGAAATCACATGCACGCACTTGTTGTGTGGCATACTAAACTTCTCCAAAATTCTAAAATTAATGTTTTTTGTATTGGTATTTCTACTTTAAAACTTTGCCACAGCATAAAATTTATAGTATTTTTAGCCAATTTTTGTATATATTTCTCAATCACACTCACAAAGAAATGCGTGGCGTTGCAATTTGCTCCTCTTTTGCAACTTGACACCATAAATGTGTGCATGTATGTGCGAGTGTGTGTGAGCGTGTGTGCGTCCTACACTCCATACTGCACCATAGAGCTAGTGAACAAGTTTTATTTTTCCACTTGTTCATCATGGAGCTATTTTTAAATGCTAAAAACAAAATATTTGTATTGCAATTGTCACTGGGGCTGACTGCATAAACATAAGCTGTCACAACTGAACAACACAAGCGCAAAAGTGCCCTTTTTTTGTTAGCGCTGTGGTAGTTGTTGTTGTTGTTATTGCTCTACTACTGCAACGTACGCATGTGATACATATATTGCAGTTGCATCATAAAGAGCAACATTTGGAACATCCACATCATCACCAACGACATACACACACAGACACTGACACACACACACACACACATACACAAAGAAAGGTATTCAATCGTATGTACTCGTTTGAATGTGTGCGAGTTTCTGTACTACACTTACGTGAAGCATAAAAATGTGCCTAATCTCTTTAGAATCATTTGCTTGTTTCTTTTTCACCATACTTTTTTACTTCTTTTTAGTTTTCTGTGTGTGTGTGTGTGTGCGTGAGTTCGTTTGTTATGGAAAACACCATTTGCCGGTGTTTCTGCTGCTACTAATGAACTTATGAAACGACGAGTATTGCACTTAAACTTTTTGTATTTCTTGTTGTTTTTTCTTTTTTTTTTTTCTTAATACTTACCAAAACTTTGTTTCTTTGCTTTAGTTAAGCTTTCAAAATGATTTCACTCTTCTGTACTAATAATAATAAGTGGAATACTTATACAAGAAAGTATTTGCTGGTGGAACGAGCTATAGTAGAAAAGGGTTTGTATAAGGTACATATGTAAAATTCGGGCACAATTTACCTAATATCAATGGTCCAGTCCAGGTCCATGGCGAAGAATAAATGATCAGATTAGATTGAAACAGGGGCTGGGCACAAGGCACCAAATCACTGCGGTCTAAAAAGGCAGATTTGAAGAGACCATTGAATATACCAAGGTACTCTTCCTAGGCTTGTACCATAGCATTTAAAAATGCTAAGATATTCCTGGGGGTCATATTGCCCACTTCAACCGTAGTTGGGTATGCAATAGAAAGGTGACGAAGTCTAAGCCTTGCAAACTTGTTACAGTGGCACAGAATGTGCTCTGCTGTCTCCGCGTCTTCTTCACAAAATGTGCAGAATTTGTCCCGAGTTATTCCCCAATCCCAAGTTAGCAAGATGAACAAATTTTCAATTCACCTGGATCACGAAAAATGCAAAAATAGAAAAGGACACGGTTCATTATTAGGAAACAAAGGGAAATCAGCTTCTTCCAAAACTGAAAACTACCGTGAAACCGTCATTGATATTCAGCATAAACATGTTCTTCATGCTCTAAAATTATTACAACACTGTTTTCATTGCAGAATATGCAAAACATAGAGTGTTGTTGCTTTATCAAGAATCTGTAAAAAAAGAAACTACAAAATTTTTTGTTTATACCCTACTGATTTTTAACTCTAAGTTATGCTGTATACCCACTAGAGTCAGTGACTAGAGGGTGGGTCGGAGAAATTCCCCCAGGGCCGGATTTTTTAAGAAAGGGCTAACACTAATGATTTTTAACTCTGAGCTATGTTGTAAAAATTGCCTATGAAAAGCTTTACACATCACCGTTCGGATTCGGCATTAAACTGTAGGTCCCTTCCATACATGTACAAATATAACATTCAAAACATGAGTGGATGCGAAAAGCTCGGCCTAGGCCCTCCATGGGCTGTTGTGCCATTAAAAGTAAAGTATTTCTGACAGTTCACATGTGTCAAAGGAAAAAATGCTCAGTTTGGTTTGCCATTTCAACATGAATAGACTTACGCCTGAACAACGTTTGCAAATTATTGAAATTTATTTTTATATCAAAATTCGATCCGTTTTTTATCGCAAAATTGTGGTCCGCTACGAGGCTCATTTTTGGCTCAATGGATACGTGAATAAGCGGAATTTCTTTATTTGGAATGAAGACCAGCTAGAATCAATTCAGCAGCTACCAATGCATCCCGAAAAATGCACTGTGTGGTGCGGTTTATGGGCAGGCGGCATCAGTGGGCCGTACTTCTTCAAAGACGATGAAGGCCGCAAATGTTACGGTCAATTGAGAAAGGTACCGTTCGATGATAACAGACTATTATTGTGCCGAAAATGTAAGAATTGGACTCGGCCGACATATGGTTCCAACAGGACGGTGCCTCATGCCACACTGCAAGCAAAACCATGCATGATTTGAGAGGCGAATTTGGTGAGCAGTTAATCTCACGTTTTGGTGCAATCAATTGGTCACAAAAATCGTGTGATTTGATTCGAATTTAATGAGCAGTTAATATCACGTTTTGGTGCAGTAAATTGGCCAAAAAGATCGTATGATTTGACCCCGTATTTGACTATTTTTTGTAGGGCTATGCTAAGTCTCTTGCCTATAGGGACAAGCCAAACACGATTGCTGCTTTGGAAGCCAACATCGAACGAATGAAAAAGTGTGCCTTCAGAATGAACCACTTGAAGCGTAGCCGCGGGCAACATTTAAGTGAAATTATCTTTAAAAAGTAAATTTCAGGAATTGATTTATAGGTCCAAATAAAAATGTCATTCACTTTTGTAAAATGTTTGTGTTTTTTTTTTTTTAATTTTCAAAAACCATGCTCTTAAAAAATCAACCTTTACATATACTATATTCATGAAATTGATAAAATTAGGGGGGTAATTTCAAAAGCTTTATACAACATTGTCGTATGGATCAATTGATTTGAGTTAAATTCTCAACTAAAACCCAAAAATCAAGTGCAGCCTTGCATCACAATGCAATTGAATGCTACTCATTTATTTATTTTGTGTAAAGAAAATATCAAAATTTTTCACATTTCTTCACACTTATAACACACACACATACACTCAGATAAGAATGTGGCGCTAAACTATTTTAAAAGCATATAAATTTATACTCGTAACACAAAAAAATATGTATAAACTAAAAAAAACCAAAGTGTGATTTTGCGCAAATTAATGAAAAATACCGTAAAGAGCAGCATAAAAGTAACAGGTCTACAAAAACGTAAAAGATAAATGGGTAGTAGTAAGTGGCAATTGTTGTAGTTGTAGTGTAATTGTTATATTTAATGCACAAATAACAAAACACGAAAACTGGGGAGTGTTACATTAACAACATTAGTACCAACCAACATAAAGTGTCGGGGCCAATTATTAATAAGCGGCGACAAACAGCAGCAGAAGTGGTAGAGCAGCAGCAGCAGCAGCAGCAACAGCCACCAACTATCAAACAACACCCGAGTCTCAACAACTGCAACACGGTCATTAATGTCGCAAAATTGCTGATTTTTTGTTTACAATAAATACAATAATATTTATATTACTTTTTTCTCACTTCAAGCTTCTTCTCCTGCCACAATGTGTTCCTCAATGCGTGCTCCATCCAACCCAAAGCAACAAACAAAAAATGGAAATGCAATTTCCAAGTTGCAACCAACGTATTGGCAATAAAAAAAAAAAAATTATATATATATAAAACTAAAACAACAACAACACAGAATTTAAAGCTTATGTAAATTATACTTTAGCGTAATTATGGATATATAATACTCGCAGATATAGATATAGCAATAAGTAATTAGTTTTTCACGGCCTACCTCCTGCTGATGCTGCCTGCCTGCCGCTGGTTTTGCTGCTAAGTAAGTATATTGCGCTATTGATGTGTTTTTTTTATCCTTACTAAAAAAAAGCTAAGCATTGAATGCTGCTACTTACTACTGCCACCTCAACTGCAACTATTAGCAATACAAATTTTATTTCCAAACAAGCTTGAGGAGCTGCATGAGTTGTCGATTTTATTGGACACATTTTTTTTTTATTTTTTTTATTGCAATTTTTTTATATTGGCTTGAATTTATCTCTGATATCTCAATTATTGATTGAAATTAGTTTCAATGCCAATTTCCAGATATTTTCTTATGAGATACCAGCAACAACAATTATTTTTTTTTTGTTTGAGTTAGTTTTTCTACTTCATTTTGTGGTTTTTCTTTCCATGTGCAATATTGTATCAAGCTAGGAAAATTGTATTTTGTGTATACTATCTTTGTAATTGCTTTAATATGATTTCGAATTTATTATTATATTTATTTTTTCATAAAAAGTACAAGTTTAGCATTACGCACTCAGTCAGTAAACATAAAAATGTCAATAACTTCTTTGATTTATTTCATTTAATTAATTTCATTGTTGATAACAGCAGACAGAAAGGTGTACCGTCATTTTCAGTGATTAATACTTTAAAAATATTACAAAATTGTTGATATATTCATGCGTTCGCCCAGTGGGAGAAATTCGACCTCTATGGCACATCTGACAATATTAACATTAACTGCGTTTTATTCGCTACTCGCTTCTAGTTATGTATAACTAGCAGCAATATTGGTATGGGAAACAGCATGTTCTTTATTTAACATGCCTAATTTCTATAACAATTCTTCTATTCTATCAACTGCCTGAAAGAGGAAGAACAGTGTGGCAAAAAGCAAACAGGAAATGTATAAAAATGTTCATCGAAGAAGTAAGTTACAAATGCTTTTTGGTGCGCAAGAACCGGTTTACGCATATAATAAAGAAAGATAAATGCGAATGCGAATGCTCTTCCATTCACAAATATAGCATGCACAACATGAGTGAATGCGAAAAGTTTGGCCTATTTAGGCCCTCCTTGGGCTGTTGTGTCATTAAAAGAACAACAAGAAGAAGAATGCCTATGCTCATGTGCTGGGAAAATCACCTTCAACTATCATCACAACACAACGAAAAGAAAAGAGTTAACAACTTGATCGTTTTATTCTTACCTGTTAAACTACTTGGCGAATAAAACGCTGGTAGTTATTATAAGGGAGTAAAAAGAGCAATACTGATCAATAGAGATCAAGAGAGGCTTCTGATCAAGAGAGTTTTCTGATCAAGAGAGTTTTCTGATCAAGAGAGTTTTCTCAGAGAATAATTGTAGTTAAGAATCTTAGAAAAGTCTGAATTTTTTTTAGAAAATCTGTTATTGTTTAAGCTAAGGAGGGAGATCGAAACAATTGGATAACTTTGAAAGACTACTGCTTTGAAACTCTTCATCTGAATGAAAAAATTCAAACTGTAGGCTTTGCGTTGGAGAAATTCTGATGAAATACACATCACATGTTTTTTGACTTGTTAACTTTCAGTTAAGTCATGGCATCGGAAGTGGAAAGACGCGATTTAGTTGTTGAATTATTTCGAGAAAATCCGCAGTGGAGCCAGAAAACCATTGCAAATAAGGCGAAAGTAGCAACAAACACTATCTCGACGTTTCTTAAAAAATTTAATACAGACTTAACAGTTGCCAGAAAATATGGTTCTGGAAGGAAATGCGGTTTCGTGTCTCCACAAAAGGTGAAGAAAGTCGTTGCTATCTTAGAGAAGAATCCAGCGTTGTCTAATCGAAAATTGGCGGAAAAAGCGAGTTGCAGTGAGTTTTTAGTTCGTAAAATTAAAAAAGATGCGGGCCTTAAAACATATGTACAAAGTGCAGTCAGTACGCGACAGAAACACTACTAAGAACTTGGTAGCCCAGAGCGGAGCTAAAAAGTTGAAGACAGATTTTTTCCAAAAATTCAATTGCTGTGTTATGGACGATGAAACAAACGTGTTGTCTAAATTTTCTCAATTGCCTGGTCGAGTTTTACACCGCAAAGGAACGAGGAGGAGTTGAGGAAAGATTTAGGACAAAACAAAAGTCCAAGCTCCAGAAGAAGTTTCTGGTATGACAAGCAATTTGTAATTGCGAGCTAAGGAGTAAAAGTTTCGTAACAAGTGGCACTGTTAACGACGAAATTTATATGAATGAGTGCCTCTAGAAGAGATTGCTGCCCTTCATTAGAAAGCACAATGTATCTACTTTCTTTTGGCCTGATCCAGCCTCCTGCCACTACAGTAAAGTAACCCTTAAACGATTCGCAGATCAAAACATCAAATTGGTACCAAAAATCGCCAACCCACCAAATTGCACAGAACTTCGGCCTATCGAGAGATATTGGGCTCTAGTGAAAAGAACGTTAAAAGCAACAAATAAAGAAGCTAAATCCACGGAAGATTTTAGAAATAAGTGGAATGCTGCCGCCAAGAAAGTCTCAGAAATGACAGTAAAGGCGCTAATGGCAGGCATACCGGAACAGCTGTCCGAATTCTGTAAAAAACAACAAACAAATTAGTTTTATTGATCATTTTATCAGAAATTAAATTTTCTTTTAAAAACTGTTTACATTTTTTATATGCATAAGGTATTTCAATGCTAGGACAATTTAAAGTTATCCGATTTTTTCGACCTCACTCCTTAAGTGTAATTCAGAAAAACTTAGAAATCTCTGAAAATCAGGGTTAAGCTCAGATTTACACAGAAAATCAGAACATTTTGAAGCAGAATTAAAAAAATAAAAAAAAGATTTAACAATTTTTATAAATAATCTATCCTTACTTTTAGTACCTTTTTAGACTTTCAGCTTTCATTGCGTTGATATTTCCCACTGGGAAATTTGTGTTTTAACGCATTTAAAATCAACATTATCATTATCAGCGCTAATATTCTTTTTGATCTTTTACATACATACATGCATACATACATACATACATACATACATACTTACATACATACATACAGACATACATACATACAGACATACATACATACATACATACATATATGCTACAAAAGGTAGTAGTGAGTGGTGGTCTATATTTTGCTATTGTTACATGCAACTCTTAATGCGTGTCTTGTGTGTCTGAGTGTGTGTGTGTGTGTGTGTGTGTGAGTGTCAGCCAGCCAGTTTGTGTATGAAATGTAATGTGTAGCAAAGCATACGCAATGCAATATGTAATTTATTAACTCACTTCAAGAGAGTCGTCCGTCTATTATCTATTGTTAACAATCCACCGGAAGTTTGGGAAATGAAAAACCATTTCGTAAACGTTTTTCTATTTTGATGATGATGATGATGATGATGATTTATCAGCAATGAACAAATGAATGAATTATATTGAAAATGAAAAATGGTAAAATTGAAAATTTAAATTACCAAATACTTAGTTTTTAATAATCATCATAACCTTATCATGGATGTGTGATTTTCTGTTCTCCACCACCTCCATGTCAATAATAATTTTATTTTAAATTATTTGGTAAAAATTTGTTCAATGGTAAAAAAAAGAAGAAATTTCACTGTTTTTTTTTTCTCTCTATAATTTAAAAATCGTGTACACAAATCAACTTAACTTGAAATTACAGTATCAAGTTCAAATACCCAATGCATTCCCATTAAGCAAATATTTGGTTTAGTGTCGTGTGCAATGCAATAAAAAACAAGCTAAAGCTTGCTAAATCAACATACAACAAATTGTTGATTGCAAATAATTGTTTTTATTTTTTATGTATATTTTTTCTTCTGGTTTTTTTTTTCTTGGTGAAGAAAACATTTTCTTCAAATGTTCATGCTATTATCATGGAGCTTTAGTTTTTAGTCTTTTTTTTAAATTTTTTTCTTTTTCTGCAGATGACTGCATTGTTTTTAGCTGTAATGTTTAATGGGTGCGCTTTCTTGACTTGTGTACATACACACATATATGAGGCATGACAGTTGTTGTTGTCTTGATTAGATTTCCTTTTGGAATTGAAATTTGCTCGCACATACTCTAATTTCCATTGCATAGTATATTATAATAACTTAATTTTGATTATAACGATTCCGTAGACGAAAAAGAGAAAAACATTTTCTAATATATAGGAAATAAACAAAAATAAAAATAAAAATAGAAAAAAAAATTCAACAATTCAATAGCGACAAAATTCTTTAATTGCAGTAGTCTGTAATGCTCAAACCGAAACCTTCTTTAAACGCTAAACAGAAATGTACAGTAAAAAAAAAACCTCTCATCAATCATTCGTCTTTGCAAAATGACACTGACCGAATGACCGACTCCACCAGCGCAGTGAAAATTGTGACAGACGACACCGCGTCATTTGATAGCAAAAGAGGTTTCCGACAAGGTGCCCCCTATCGTGCGACTTCTTTAACCTTATGCTGGAGAAAATAGTTCGAGCTGCGAACATCGACATCTCTAACACTATCTTCTACAAGAGTGTCATGCTGCTAGCATACGCTGATGATATTGGCATCATTGATACCAACGCGCGAGCAGTCAGTGCAGCATTCTCCAACCTGGAAAGGAAGTCTCGTCGAGCGGGTCTAGTGGTGAACGAGAACAAAAGAAAATACCTTGTGTCAACATACAAAGAGTCACGGCGTCTTGGACAAAATGATACTGTTGACAATTATACTTTTCAAGTCGTCAAGGATTTCGTTTACCTAGGATCCAGCATTAATACCAACAATAATGTCACCCTTTAGATCAAGCGGAGATTAACTCTTGCCAACAGGTGTTACTACAGGCTCAGTAGGCAATTGAGAAGTAGAGCCCTCTCTCGACCGACGAAAATAACGCTCTATAAGTCCCTCATCCCTCCCGTTATAATATATGGCGCCGAGACGTGAACAATGACCATCAATGATAAGAGGCTGTTAGTCTGTTAGATCTACGGTCCAGTATGCGTGGATAGCGTGTATCGAATAAGATGGAATAACGAGCTGTATGAGCTGTACACCGACACTGACATAGTCAAGCGTATAAAAATCCAGCAGCTTCGCTGGCTGGGTCATGTTGAGCGAATGGAAGAAAGCGCTCCGGCTAGGAGGGTGTTTTATTCGAGCCATGGTGGAGGAACACGCAGAAGAGAACGTCCTAATCTCAGTTGGAAAGACTAGGTACAGGGCGACCTGACTGCACTTGGCACCACCGCGTGCATAGCAGAGGCCACCGAAGCTTTATCAGTTGTAGCGCCAGCTAAGTAGGTAAGTAATCATTTGAACAAAAAGTTGAGCCACTATACATATAAAGGGTTCTCCATCTAACATTTGGAATTTGAACTACTGGTTATTTTGACAGTAATCTCATTCGTATTACGACGGAAATCTTGTTCGACATTTACGGTTAACGAAATGGGTCGATATAAATACTCTTGACAAATGTTCGGAAATACTTAAAAATTTACTTGCAAAATGGTGTTTCTTCTACCGAAAGTGTAAGAAAATTACGTTCAAACTTCGGCAGAAGAGAAGGACCTTCCAAGCAATTTGTGGATCGATTTGTGAAACGAGTGCTCGAAGCTGGATCTTTATTGGATAAAACAACCAACAGGTTCTCGTACACCGCGCTCAACCGAAAAGTTCCCAGGAATTGAACATATCACGCACTTCTTTGTTTGGAATCAAGACCTCGTTATGAAGTTGCACAAATTCAATTGGTACCACAGCTGAAGCTACATGACCATCTACAACGTATTCGGTTTCCTAATTGGGCTCTGGAACGCTTGGAAGAAGATGAGCAATTGTAGCGAAAAATCATATTTTCTGACGAAGTATACTCTGACCTCGGTAATTATATTGATAAGGAAAATTTTCAAATCTAGGGCTCAGAAAAACCATGCGCTATTGTTAAGAAGCCAATGCACCCTCAACGAGTAACTGGACTGTTTAGTGTGGTTTTTTTGGACCGACGGTATCATTGGGCCATTTTTCGCCGAAAATTTGGAAGGAAGATACATTACAGTGAATGGTGTGCGCTAGCTAGATATGGACTTCGTCAACATTTGGTTCTAACAAGATAGCGCGCCGTGTCACACAAGCCGTAACAACAATCGATCTCTTGCTTGGGAAGTTTGAAAATCGCATTATTGGCCGCTTTGGTGATGTGCCATCACGCAGTTGCGATTTGACTCCGTTCAACTATTATTTGTGGAAAGCCATTAAAGGTAAGTGTTTCGCTACTTATCAAGCAACGATTAAGAACGAAATTGGTGCAGCCATCGGTCATTTCCAGCTTAGTAGAGTCGAAAATGTACTGAAAAATTGGGTTAATCGTATCAGCTACTGCAAGGCCAGCCGAGGAAATCACTGGAATGAAATAGTTTTCCACAATTAACCGGAAGGATTGTACCCTTCTAATATTAAAAACCACATTGATAAAAATTCTTATTCGTTTCTTATTTACACCAAAATTAAATACCAAATTATGAATAGTCCACCCTGTATTTCAATGTTTCTGTTCAAATATAGTAATGGGTTTTCCAGTAGGTACCCGCCACTGACCCAATTCACTGATGAAATCGATGCAATGTTATAAAAAAAAATTAGTCGGAAATTGTATTCCAGTGAATCTCGATAGTTTTAGTAGAACTTGTACTTTGAAATCGTAAAATATCGAAAGCTAATAGATCTTCTACTGGGATATTTTCTAATATGGCAGGATGGTTAGCTGTGATTTTCGTGCGAGGAAATTCGAGACAATGAATTACTTGAGACACTGATTTGATATGTGTATTTCATGATAACTGATGGAGAGTTATGATGGCTAGATACTATGCGCAATTACCTCCAAACGTTACCGTTTTGAGCTTAAAATCTCGAATAGGAGCATTCATGGATCTGCGAAAGAGAATTCGCTGGAAATCTTGGTCAACTTTATGTACAAAAATTTGCCTATAAATCTTCTGCACATCTCTATTGAAATCGAATCGGAACATTACCTATTGGAGAATGAAAAGCATTATGTTTGGTTGAAGAGTGGGACCAGTGTAGATAGAGAACATCGTTCAGAGAAGTAGTTCCAGAGCTAATTACTTTCTCAGGCTGAATCACAGCCCGATGTGGTAGATAAAATGAGAAGCACTTTCCATTGGAACAAACTTATTGAGAATGAGTTATTTTCATATGATCGAGAGTGAGATATTCCTCTAGTAATTCGTCACAAACGCACTCTTAAAATTCTAATTTTGATCTGGCAATGTCAAAACTTCATTCAAAGTTTACATTTTTATCATAGTGAAGTTTACGAAAGAGTAACGTTTGAAAAACATAAAAAATTACTACCGAAATTCTGAGTCAGTGGGCCGCAACTTTAAGTTTAAAGAAACACCTGATTCATCGAAAAATAATGTTTCGCGAAGAAGCCATTTTTTGGTTAATATCTTTGTCAATAAGCAAAATATGTATGCGTTATTGGACAGCAGCAAGAAACACATATGTGCTTCAAGGGACTCCATTTCATCTACAAAAGATGATAGTGTGGTATAGATTTCATGCCGGAGGTATGATTGGATCTCTTTTTTTCATCGATGAAAATGATCGCCTTTGTACGGTGAATGAAGTTCGCTATTATGCTATGTTGGAAGACTATTTTTAGCCAGAACTGGTTGGACTTGCCATCAGTGATATGTGGTTCCAACAAGATGGTGCCGCATGCCACACAGCTGGTCAAGTAATTGATCTATTGAAGAAGAAATTCGGTAACCGTGTAACATCGAGAAATGTTCCGGTTGAATGACCACCTCGCTCATGCGATTTAAAGCCTTTGGATTTTTTTTTTGTTACGTTAAGTCGTCGGTTTATGCCAACAAGCAAAAAAAAAAAAACGTTAGAGGAGCTCAGGAACAAAATCGAATGCGAAATTGACAACTTTTCGGCCGATTATGTATGAAAGAGTGGTGGAAAAGTTGCAGTTGTTATTTTGTGTTCACTTTCTGCATATAACAGATTTACATAATTAAAGTACGAATATTCACTAATTAAGGTCGCTGTGGTGTAGTGGTAGTGCGTTGGACTGCTACGCGGAGTGTCCGGGGTTCGAATCTCGGCACGGGCAAAATCAAAAAGTAGAAAAGATAATTTTTCTACACGGCACCGGCACCACTTCTTGGCAGGCAATGGCAAACCTACAAGAGTAAAAATTGCTATGAAAAGCTTTTCACTTCGCCGTTCGGATTCGGCATTAAACTGTAGGTCCCTTCCATTCATGTACAAATATAACACGCACAACATGAGTGGATGCGAAAAGCTCGGCCTAGGCCCTCCATGGGTTGTTGTGCCATTAAAAGTAAAGTAAGTAAGTATTCACTAATTAAAGATATAACTAAAAATAAACCAAGGATGGTAAAATTGGCTCCAAATAATCGATCGCTGCGAACGTGCTCGCGGTGGCCATATCAGCGATATCGAATTCCATACTTAAATGTAACATGTGTACTAACCACCTGAAATAAATTTCAACCCGATATCTCAATTATTCTGAAATTTATTTAACTACAAAATTGTTATGTCCCTATTGGTAAACCCTTTATTGTGAAATATAATCAAATTAGCGTAAACTTATGTTAATTTTAATTGCTATTGTTTAATTTTTAAACGAAAATAAATAATAAACGTGATTATAAAAAAAAATTGTTATATGCAGAAAAGAAATTCCAAAAACACTGCAGACGAAAATGAAAATAAAAGAAATACTGCACTTTGTGTTTGTATAGAAAATCAACTCATAGTGATTTGCGCGTCGTACAAATAAACAAAAAACAAAAAACCCTCTGTGAATGATAGGATGCAGTTACTCACTCATATTCATTTGTTTATTTATTTGTAATTTAATTTACTTATTCATTTTTTGTTGTTGTTGTTTTCTTTGAACAAAACATCAAATGAGGTAAGCCGACCAGACCATATTGCTTTATTTTTTGTTTTCATTTTATTGATCAACAAACAATTGCAATGAAAGTTTTATTTAATATTATTTTCTTGTAGATAATTTTCTTTCAGTTGTATTTTATTGTTTATGTTTACCATATTTTGTTTGTAATACAATATTCAATTCAAGTACCTACGGGAATTCCTTTTTTGAATATAATTACAAAACTTGAAGTTATTTATTGTTATGAAAATCTTTTCTGATTTGGTATTTAATATGCCTATAATATGGATTTATAATAATGCAACTAATGGATTATTTGAATATTTTAACAGTAAAATCTTGTCTAAATTTGCTTACAATTATGAATATTAGTTTGAAAAGATACTATGGGATATAGCCCATAGAGAAAAGTATATAATTGGTAATCAAAGTGAAATATATTGTAGATGTAAGAAGAGTGGCCCATATATATACTTACAACGTATATTTACGTAGAAATATCGCAAAAAGTGATGAAACTCTCAGTTTTTGCCGCACCATTAAAGAATGTTAGAGAGAGGGTGAGAGATATCAACAAATTAATTACAAAAATATCCCTTGATAACGTATAAAAAGGAGCGCCTCTCTCCCTCAATTACGTTGTATAAGTACTTCGCAATATACAATGGGCCAGAGTCTTTACATTGACGGGCAAAGAGCTTTGAGAGCTTCCCTCTTTCAATGTATTCTCTATAAGGTGCTGGTTATACTGGTGATCGCTGTTCGACGACACAACATATTTTACTCTCGTGCTGGGTGTAGTGGTTACATTGGTGTTCGTTACAGAGTTGGTTTTTGTCGATCATTTCATTTCCTTTTTGTTATACTATTTTTTGCGCAACGGCAACACTAAATGGTATACCAAAAAACTGTAAACGATTTTATCAATATGAAGAGTGCATTTAATAATATAATTGAAAAATTATGAAAATAATATAATTTTTCTTCAATAGTTTCATGAATAATATATTTAATATTCACTTTTAAAAACTAAAAAAGTTCGCAACTTCGCTTTTCGGCATATGAACTTAGTGAGGTTTGCATATTTTCCTTCTATTTTACATACATTTTTTTTTTTTTTTTTTTTTTTGCAGAATAACTCATTGCTAACCCTTGAATACTCGGCGTGCTCGGTGTACATACTTATCACCCAGCATATCGTGTTCGGTGTGAGAGTGAGTAAAAGCTCTTTTTTCGTGTTCGGGCAACAACAATTGCATGGTGTTCGCCGAGTAAAATTTGAATATAACCACAGCCTAAGGCATTACTTTAGTATCTATGTAGTGAAGTGAATATACACCACAGCCAATGTAATTAAAAAAAATTATGATGTGGAGAATAAGTTGATGTTACTGTATCTCGAAGTTCGACACTATTTTTTATACTGTATTTTACACAAGCAATATGTATATTCTTAAAAATATAGAGCACGTAAGGATGATACTGAGAGAGCCGACAACGGCATCTTTGCTTGTATTGTATGTGTCCGATGCAGTGTTGCCAGAACCCGAGATTCCAATCATATTTTGCGATTTCTGAACCTTAGAAGAGTGCATGGGACTTTGAGCCAAGAAAAGGGATATTTGAGCCAAGCTATTTTTTTTTTAATTTGCTTGTAATTGAAAGTTTCAACTTTCTTTGAATAGTAATTTCAAGTTCATAAAAACCAATATTTACCAAAACCTGTAAATATTTTACAGCGATTTGTAATCGATGTTCTGTTTATTTATTAAAAAACATATTTTTATTTTTATGAATTGTTACACTGTGTGATTTTGACTTTCTTATGTATTTCACCATTCTAGTCTGATGATGCTTTTAGTTTCTTCAGTTCTTTTCCGGTTCAAGAGTTATGTACCAAAATATAATTCTGCGAAAAATATAAAATTTTCTATTCACAAAATTCCGATTCCAAGTGCTGTCATATTTTGCCTATTCCCAACTACGGTTTTCATTATCTTTCTATCAACTTTAGATGCCACTATATTGGCGAAAATTACGCAACCCGAAAAAATAGGTCTCGAAAGATAAGCTTGGAAATTTCATGTACTGCATGCCAGTGATTAACCATTTTGAAAAGCTTCTTTCAAAGTTTATAATATAAAATGATAAGTTAATGCGTCGTATTCTGTTTGAATTACCATGACAGAGATAACTCTAGAGTAGTAGTGTTTTTACTTTATTTCATTAACACAGCACAGAATCACCGAACACGCGGAAAGAGTAGAAAGTTGTGAATGTAAATTTGCGCTTTCACTCAAGCGGCCATATGAACATTGTTTTATTTTTAGTATCGTGACCCTCATTTCGTTCTCGAATGATTTTGTACTGTGTTGTAGCACAGTGTTGTAGTTACTCAATGGAAAAATGTAAAGCGCTTCCCGAAGATACACTTTAGGAGCGCTCACTTTGTAGTTTTCTGGATCTTTATAGGAGCACTCAATTATTTTCAAAAACTAAGCAACATTTGTTTCCAAAACCTGTTCAGAAAACAAATGATAATCGTTTTCAATAACCTGTGCTACTTTCATGCTTCCTTTGTTCTGATTACAAGCGCACTTCTTGTGCTATTTAGGAGCGCTCTTTTCGCACTTCCGGAAAGCTTGATGTCAGCGTTTACTTCCTATGATATGCAATATAATAATTATATGAGCTGTACTATAAAGAGGAAGCGTTTACTTCTGTCAGGGGAGCGTTTCAAAGTAGGTAAATATACTAATTTGGAGTGCTTCTGTTCTGATTGGGTATAATAGAAGTTACCAATACTTTCAAATCAACTACCATTGTTCCGAGTGCTGTCTTCATTAGAGAGGGCGGGTTTTAAAGTTTTTATCCCCAAAGTGTGATCAAATTTCGATTATTGGTCTTTCCGATTATCAGCAGTTATGCCACCACCTTTGGGCTTTTTCCTCCAGATTTCCTCATTTCGTATGTATTTCACAACAACATAGCGTGCGGCGTATAAAATAGTGCTAGTTAATTATGTAGTCAATAAAAAATCAATCAATTAATAATAATAGCGGTATTCATGATCTGGTGCGAAAGGTCTTGCATCATTGCAAATGCATGCAATTTTTATTGCATATTACAAATATTTTATTGTTGTTTGTACCAGATTTTTAATACATACTTATAATAATAATGTAATATAACTGCGGTTCTTCTTTGTAATTACCGTATTCAATTAAAGTAACCTAATCCCTTCTTTTTTTACATATGTATTTATGGTAAATTTTACACGTAAAGACGCGTTCACACTTCATTAGTGTGTAGCGGCAACACATTTTAATTTTTTAATTTTTAAAAACCATCGTACCACGAATAAAATTAGCAAGTACTTTCTCCTATTAAAATCACAAACGAAACATTTCCATTCTCCTTTGAATATTAAACATACAATAAATACACCTTTTAATATGCGCAAAATCGAATTCATAATTTTAATGACAGTACCTCTCCATCATTTTTGATAGACTTACCTGAAAAGAAAGAAAATAAGTGAAATTAGTAACTAAACATAATTAAAAAATTATTTAATCGAAGTGCAATATAAATAAAAAATTGTATGGAAAATATCGGAATAACTCAAAAAAATCTCGTAAAACAAACCGATTTGAATTTTAACCCACCCAAGTTGTTGAGTTGTTCTAATTGTATAAAATAAAAGTATCTAACAGAATACTTATATTAAATATTTCCAACTTTTCCTATTCAAAATAACTGCAGCTTTCTAATTATGGATTAAAGATTTACTAGCATATATTTTTCTTTTTCCGATCTGCTTTTCATCTAGGCACTTCATGAGTTCATTTCAAAAGTGAAACAACAAGTACACCGCCAACAACAAATGAGTAATTAATAATGCTAAAAAAAAAAAAAGAGGTGATACTGCTTGCTGAAGTTATCTATTGTGGCACGCGGTTCTAAGTTATTGTAGCGAAAAATTGTAACAAATGAAAAAGCAGTAAAAGTTAAGAAAAATCAAACGGAAACAAAAAAAATAAAACAAATTGGAAAAGAAAGAATAAAAATAATTATACACGTAGGGCTTAAAATATCTTTGTTTAGTTTTGTGCTTTATTTAAAAAAAACGAAACGGCGATGAACTAAAATATTTGAGGAAGTTTGAAGAGAGACTGTTTAAGTCGGTCTCAACTAACTCAGAGATACCCTAAACTTCAGTTAAGTTTTTATATAAGACACAATGTTCTGCATTCATAGGAGTACACCCTGTGTGTTGAATGTATCAATAACAAGATAAAAATATAATTATAAATTTTTTGTCAACAAAATACCAGGAAATTATCATTCAAAAAGCCCGCTTAAAGGGATTGTAAAAATTCGTTTTGTCGCTAAGTTGTCCTCTATCTATCATACTGACGTGAAGTTTGAGCGCGATCTATCATTCAGTTTGTTTACAGTGCTCGATTTTGTCAAGTGTTCATCTCAAGTGTGTTTTTTTTCAATTTTCACAATAAATAAAAAGAAATCGAACCAAGTATTCGTTTCAAATTTTGTATTGCAAATGGAATTCCATGTGCCAAATCACTGAAAATGTAACAGAAGGTTTACACTGAATCGACTTTATCATAAAAACGGTATATTGTATATGAGTGATACATTGCATTCAAAAGCGATCGAGATGTGGTGGCAGATTTACCTCCATCTGGTCGGCCAACTGCGTCTTCAACTGAAGTTAACATCAAAAAAGTGAAGGAAATGGTTACGGAAAATCGTCATTTAAGTTTGAGAGAGATAGCCGCCACTGAACTTTCTGTGTCTCACAAATCAATTCGTACCATTGTACACGATTGTTTGGGCATGATACGCGTTGCCATTCGACTAGTTCCGAAAGACCATCGATCGAATTCATAGAATTCCAAAAACTCAACAAAAATCATCCACACGTATTCAACTGATATCGCTCTGGCTGACTTTTTTCTCTTCGAGGCACCCGCTTTCAGTCTATAACTACAAGATATAAAAAAAAATTGCGGCGAGAACTGGAATCGATTCCGAAAAATGCGTTTGATGATTAGATTATTCATTGGCAAGAGTGTATTATTTCAGAAGGGGCTTACTTCCGAAAGCGATACAATTTAATTCGAATGAATAATAAAAATTTTATGTTTTATTGGCCAACTCCATTTTTGACAGAATGTACTTTACACAGTGAGAGGTGAGTGCCAGAAGAGAGGCCTGAAGCGACAAGCCTTTATCTAAGTGGTAAAAGATCAGCACTTGTTGTTTTTGTTTTGTTAAGAAACATTCATTCTTTACCGACAATTAATCATTGGCACAGAGAACGACGGCACGATCATCGTCATTTCTACAGCAGAGCTAAATGCTGACGCAAAGATTTCTTAAGATATCTTTTGAAGCACTTCAAAAAAGAAATAGAGAAGAAGAATAGTGTAAAGTACCTAGGGAGGGGGAAACAAAGAACAAGCTGCTGACACAAAGGGTCTTGAGAGGTCCTTCAAAGCACTCCAAACGGAGCGTAAATAAAGTGCTGTTTTCCAATTACATGTAATGTTAAAAACGTAATGCTGTGACATACGTAGAGTCAAGTGCTTTTCATCCCGTTGGTCTGACAGACTTAAAAGACTTAAAAGAGAGGGCTGTGATCTATCTTCTTCTCAGACATTGGCATTGGTTCTGAGACAACAAAAAAACTAACAATTTTTAATACTCTTCTTTCAAATTATCACCAAACTTTCTGAAACATCGGCTTTTTTTTGTATGTGAGGAAAACACGAGGTTCTGCTACGTTAGCGTTAATAAGCTAATGTTCGATCTGAACTAAATAGATGTACCCGAATTTTGCTAAACACTTGTACCACCGCGCACCAAAGACAAAATCTACTTTTCCACAAAAATATTTCCCCAGAATTGAATGCATGTGGAAAAAATCTAACCCATAATTAAAAATTTACGCTTAAACGATTGACACGATTTTGAAGCTTCAATAAGTTTTCACAAAAAAAAAAAAAAAAAAAAAAAAAAATACAGACAGAGGGAATAAAAGAGAAATACCGTAAAAATTCAAATATTTATATTAACAACATAAAAAGTTTTTTATTTTTTATTATTAAGTTCACTAACAAAATGCACACAAATCAATCATGGGCGCAGTAAAGGGTTATTATTTAACAACAACACAGCGGCGCAAGTCTTTAAACATAAATAAACATACCCAGCAAATATAAGACACACACATACACATACATATGAATATGTATCGACGTTTACATATTATATACCTATATGTACAAAGTCAGTTAGCTGCGCCAGCCAGACCTTCGCTTGATAGCCAAAAGGTTATAAACACAATTTAGCTAAAACTAAACAAAACCCCATCATAAAATCATAAAACAAAGATGGAAAATGTCCGTCCGTCGGATATGGTAGAAAACTTTCTCAGCAACAAAATCTGAGAGAAAGAAAGAAAAAAATATGCAGTAAAAATGCAGCATTACTCGTAACTAAACTAACCTTAAAATTTTGATTTGGAAAAGGTCTTTTTTTCACTGTTGTAATTTTTGAAGTATTTTTCAAATGAATGATTAATTACAAAGAATGCAACTTGCAACAGCAACATTGATTTATCACTTTCGCTTTGGGTAGAAGAAAATTGTCTGTGTTTTTTCTTTTAATTTTTTATACTTATACTACCATATGTACGTATGTATTATTATTTTTTTCCTTTTTTGTTTTTGTAAACATAATTTCGTATTCATAAGATAATAAATACAACAATCATGAACAACAAAAATTAAGGTTGTTATTCGCATTACCAACTAATGTGTTAAAAACTTTAAGTATAACTCATTCGTTGTTGTTGTTGCTAGTTGGTGGTGCTGTTGTTGTTGTTGTTTGTTGTTTGTTGTACTCAAAAAGTTTAACTAAATTATGCATTATTTATATTATATTATGTGAATTCCCATCAAAATATGGGTGAACAAAAAAAAAAAAAAGGAGATAAAAGAAAAACACAATAGCAAAGAAATGAAATGAAAATAAAAGTTTTTAATTGTGTATTTGAGTAGGTACAGTCAACGCTCGAAAACGTCAACTAATAAAAACCAAAGGTGTTCACGCTCATTTTGGTTCACGTTGGCGATTGTTAAACAAAAAAAAAAACAAAAGTATCCGAAACTTTATGATCTTACCCGCAGCAGTAAACTTATTAAACATAAAAACTATATTTACAGTGATGTGCAAAACATTTGCAACTGAGAACACAAGGAGCTAAATTAATGATTTTCTGTAAGTATAAAAGATGCAAATAAAGAACTTGGTATAAAGTACATATATAGAAGTTTATAAAACAAGAATAAAAAGTGCATACTTCATTAATACAAAAACAAAACTTAACTTCAATGTAAAAATGTATCGTAGTTGGCTGTGCAAAACATATGTATGACAGGTACATGCGCCACTATTAGGCGATGGCATTCAAATATCCATGGGCTGTTGTGCCATCAAAAGAAAAATAAGAAAGAAGAATTCAAATATGCTGCTTGACACTGAGATGACATAAGATATGTAGCAGCCAAGTAAATTTGAAAAAAAATTAAATAAACCAAAAAAACTTCCATTAGGTTGGTAAAATTTTTTTGGCAAAAAAAAACGACGATATTTTATAGGACGTACTGTCATTATTCATATATAGAATTCGTGGTCCTGTATGAAATTTTCGATCAATTGGCTTGGCAGTCAATGTATAGAAGTGTACTTAGTAACGACATAAATACTGTTACAACATTGAACACACCCATTCTAATAGTAGAATTGAACATACCCTGTTATTACCACATGGTTTATGAAAGCTAACCTCTATAAGTATAGTGTTAGTCTGTAACAGGAATTCAAAATTGTGTGATTGTGATTGTGAATATCACGCAAAAGTCCATAAGTCGAATTATTAGAAAAGACTTTGGACTTGGTTCTTTCAAAAAAAATAGGTTAGAAAAATCCCTACGTCTTTTGGTAAAGCTCACTGATAACTTGCACAGAAAAATCTTGTTTACGGATGAAAAATTTTTTACCGTGCAGACCGTGGACTTTCCAGCAGGAATCTGCGCCAGCCCATAAGGCTAAGACAATCCAGACCTGGCTTCAAAACAATTTGCCAGCTTTCATTTGCGAATTATGGACAGTTTTAGAGGAAGGACATGGTTTGCCACAAAAGATACCACAAAAGATTGATTCTCTGAAGACTGCTTTGATTCGTACTGTCAGCACTTTTCCAATGCACGAGGTGCGTGCAGCTATTGCTGATTGGACACTTCGACTTAAGGTGTACGTCAAGGCCAAAGACATTTCGAATAAGTAATTGCTTTTTGTATACGATCTGCTATATATCAATAAATATATTTTAAAAAATTTGGCCCAAAAAATTATTTTTAATTTTATAACATAAAATGTGTGTAACAGTATTTATGTCCCTAGTAAGTATTCAGTATAGAATAAGTATTTCTAGGGGATTCCCAAAATTACTCTAATATTTAATACAAAATTTCTAAAAAAAAAAACTTTATCCACGTTTTAGAGCTTTCGGACTTTGTTCACATTTTCTAAATAATTAATGGTAATGAAATAAAGTGTTCATTCACGTTATCGAGCGTTGACTGTGTGTATGCGTATGAGTGCGTTCGTGTATAATCAGTTTAACACCCATTCCATTAGAGACTGCGGTTTTACATAGTTAAATGCCTAAATTTTCATTTTAATTTCATAGGCGATTAACTGAAAAGATTTACTTCTTTCTTCGTGTTGCTTTTTTGTAAACTCGAAATTTTTCACGTTGTTTGCTTATTGTTTTCACGAAAAATACATTTCTGTCGCTATTAATTGTAATGAACAGAATTTTGTTTGTTGTTGTTTATTTTACGATTAAAAAGTGTCGGTCATAATCTGAGTGCAATTTTTGAAGAGTGAAATTTGAATCCATTTTGAGCAGGTAAGTACCAGACGCCGTGATGCGATTTAAAAATATTTTTGTCTGTTTACTTGACCTTTGAGCAAGCAAGGTGAGACCTAATAAATTCAAATTCTGTCACTGCAATTTAAAAACTAGTAGATGTTGAAATATTAAACAGTGATTACTTTTGGGGAAAGTTGTCATGCAGTCATGCAGAATTAGTCTGTGATCACTTTAAATAAAAATTGTGCTCCTAAATTGTTGAATTAATATTTTTCGCGATTTAAAAATTATCTCAAGTAAATGAGGATAAAATTTGATAAGAAGAAGCAACAAAATAAAATTTTCGTAATGAAATCAAAACAAAGTACACATTTCAGGCCAGAATGAAGAAGAAAATAGCACAGCCAACAATCGAAATTGTGACCTGAAAACTGAATGAAGGCTTGCTTCTCTTAGTCAAGTTGATGTCCAAAAGGAGTAAGTATAACATTTTCTTTGGGAAGGAGTTGTTACTGATGACCGTTCATCGTGAGTTAAGAAAACTTGGACATATAAAACTAGACAAAAAAAGCAATTAAAACTACAGGTCGCAAAATCCCATAAAAACTGGACTACGGAGCAATGGGCTACCGTATTACGGACTGATGAAAGCAAAATAAACATGCACGGGAGGCAGAAAAATTATATTTTGGAGTTGTTTTAATAAAGCTAGACAAAAGTAGATGCCGATAAGATGCACGGGTCAGATGGAATTCGTTATGTTTGAAAGAAGCCATCAAAGAAAATAAAACTACGTGATTTGATACCAACTCTTAAAATTTGAGTCGGAAAATTCTCCTTTGGGGATGTTCGAATAAAGCTGGTGTCGGAAAGTTGGTGCTGATTGAAGGCAAAATGTACGCCAATGCGTATATTTAAGTATTGAACCTAGGGTATTTTCACTCATTGGAGAAGTTGTCACTTCAACAGAATTTGTGCACATTATGGAGAACGCAATTTATCGGAAAGGACAATTGGAAAATGGTATGATCGACTCCGCTCTGGAAATTTTAATGTAAAAGACGCACCTACATCTGGTTGACCTTGCACCGAAAAAGTGGATGAAAGTCTTGAAAAGGTGAAGGAAGACCGACACATGGGCAGTCGCGACATCGCCACGGATCTAGGCATTGCTCACCAAACGATTTTGAACCATTAAAAAAATGCTGGCTATTAAAAAAACGAGAATCTTTGGGTGCCACATAATCTGAGTGAAAATAATCTTACTGACCGCATGCCAGTGTGTGAATCTCTACTGAAATAGAATGATCACGAACCATTTTTGCATAGATTGGTTACTTACTTTACTTTACTTTTAATGGCACAACAGCCCATGGAGGGCCTAGGCCGAGCTTTTCGCATACACTCATGTTGTGCGTGTTATATTTGTACATGAATGGAAGAGACCTACAGTTTAATGCCGAATCCGAACGGACAAGTGAAAAGCTTTTCATAGCAATTTTTACTCTTGTAGGTTTGACATTGCCTGCCAAGAGGTGGTGCAATGTAGAAAAATTATTTTTTCTTGATTAGATTTTGCCTGTGCCGAGATTCGAACCCCGGACACAGTCCAACGCACTACCACTACGCCACAGCGACTGGTGCAGAAAAATGGATAACGTATGATAATAATGTACGAAAAATGGCATGGTCAAAACAAGGTGAGCCTGTCCAAACCTCTGCAAAGGCGGAAGTGAAGCCAAGGAAGGTTTTGCTTAGTATTTGGTGGGATGGCAAGGATCCCGTGTACTACGAGCTGCTTGCGCATGACCAAACGATTAATTCAGAACTGTTTTGTCAACTATTAACAAGATTGAATGAAACGATCAAGGAAAAACTCCCAGAATTAGTCTTTGATCACAACAACGCTAGACCACATACTTCTTTGGTGACCCACCAAAAACTGCGGGAGCTTGGTGGAAAGTATTAAAGCATCCACCATATAGCACAGACCTTGCACCTTCGCTTTACGATTTGTTTCACTCGTTGCAGAATTATCTTAATACCGTAAAGTTGAATTCCCAAGAGGACTGCAAAAAGGTCTTGTCCGAGTTTTTCGAGTAGAAACCCCAGGAATTCTTTAAGCACGGTTTTATGATTTTGCCTTAAAGATGGCGAGAGGTGGTCAATAACAATGGAAAATATTTGACTCAATAAAGTTATTTCGATATATGGAAAAAAAATGGTTAAACTTAGCTCACTTTTCTGAACTTCCTTTTGAGCCTACCACTTTTCCCATTAAAAATATAATTTTCACACAAAAAATAAAAATATTGAATTTATTTGCTCAATTTTGTTACATACTGTAAATGCATTTTTGGCGAATTTTCAAAGTTTCTTTGTGAATATCTGAATACTAAATCGAATACGACTAGCATTCTCCTCGTTCTCAGTTTCTGAGTGGATAATTCACCAAAATAAAACCAATTACACGATGTTGAAGGAAAAGTAAATTCTTCTTTTCCCCCCCTTAAAACTATTAGAATATATACCTTACAATATTCATAGATATAGAAACTAACACTGCATAAGATTCTATTTGATGAATCTCCTTGAAATCATCAAACTTAAAATAAATAAATAAAATCTAAACCAAAAATAAAAATATTTATCAAAAATCTTTAATTCTCTTTTCACTCAACACAAAACGACATTACGCAAACAAAGAATCGCATTCATTTGAGATATTTTGATAGCCTCCTTTATTTACAATTTCAACAAGATTTTTAGTTTTGCAATCAACAACGGCGCGCAGACTCTGAACACAACAATTTGTTTATAGGCAAAGCAACAGCAGAAAAATTGTTTATCAAGAGAACAGCAGCAACAGAACAACAGCCGCTTGTCGTTGGCAAACACGAGGAGAGAGCAGAGTAGACTGGAGCGAGTATGTACAAAGAAAAACAAGATGGGGGGTGGGTAAGTAGTATTTTTATTTGCCACATTTAGTGGCAATTTGTAAGCTGCAGCTGTCATTCTTCATAAACAAAATAACTTAAATTCAAGCTGTGTTTAAATTAAAATGTCTCGGAAAGCAATCCAGACACAGAGAGAGAGAGAGAGAGATAGAGTGAGGCAGAGTAGAAAAAAGCATAGTGAAAGAGGCCAAATCACTAAGTAAAGTGTAAACGTCTGCGGAATGCGATGACAAGTGCTACTTTTTGTTGTTGTTGTACGCTAAGTTTATAGCACGATTTCGCCGAATTCATGATCTCAAAGTAAAAAAAGAAATTTTACAAAAGTGAATGAAATTTTTTTTTGGATCGATAAATCAATTCCTGCCTTTTAATTTTTAAAGATAATTTCACTAAAATGTTACCCGCGGCTTTGCTTCAAGTGGCCCTTTCTGAAGGTCCAATTTTAGCGACTTTTTCACACATTTCGGCCGGAACCTCACCAATGACAAGTTCAATGTTGGGTTCCAAAGCAGCAATCGTGTTTGGCTTGTCCCTATAGACAAGAGACTTAACATAGCCCCACAAAAAACAGTCTAACTGGTTCAAACCATACAATCTTGCTGGCCAATTGATTGCGCCAAAACGTGAGATTAACTGCTCACCAAATTCACCTCTCAAATCATGCATGGTTTCACGTGCAGTGTGGCAAGTGGCAACGTTCTGTTGGAACCACATGTCGGCCGAGCCCAATTCTTGCATTTTCGGCAAAATAAAAGAAGTATGGCCCAATGATGCCGCCTGCCCATAAACCGCCCCAAACATTGCATTTTTCGGGAGTCATTGGTAGCTGCTGAATTGCCTCTGTGCCTGGTCTTCATTCCGAATACAGAAATTCCACTTATTCACGTATCCACTGAGCAAAAAATGAGCGTCGTCGCTGAAGACAATTTTGCGATAAAAAACGGATCGAATTTTGATAATAAATTTCAATAATTTGGCAAACGTTGTTCAGGCTTAAGTCTATTCATGGCAAACCAAACTGAGCATTTTTTACTTTGTCACATGTCAAGAATCACGCGTGAACTGCCAGAAATATAAACGTCAAAAATCAAGTAGCAAAAAAACACCCTTTATTTATTCTTAAATCGATTTTTTTTTATTTCGTTTTTAACAAATCTTTTCAGGAGATTTCAAAAATTACTCTACTATCAATAAGTATAAACAGAAAACTTCAGCGTCATAATCAATGGCACAACACAACAACACCTGAGACAAACCGACTGTAACGAAAAATTACTTAATTTTCTCTATTTTACTTGCAACTAACTACTAATTCATAGAAAATTCTCTGTTGGTGTTTCTTCTTTTGGTGCACAGAGCTCAATTTAAGGCGCAACACTCATTTCCTTTTTCACGATCTTCGATGCGTTCGTGTGTTGTTCATCATGACTTTCTGTTTCTGGGTTGGGTGTCTGTAGCTTTTTGGTGATTGGTTGGCGGAATACTTAGTACATACAATGCACGTTGCAATTAGTTATTCTAAAAGTAAATTAACACCTGTAGATGAAAACGAAGAGCATGATAATGAACATTCGTGGTTTTTATGGCTTTTTGTAACAACATAAATAAAAAATATGTATAAAGTGAATGTGCTTTTTATGCCCTACACATTTTGTGTAGAGGGTATTACACACACACACACACACACACACACATATTGGATTTGAACGGTTGTTTGTAACGCCGTCTATTAGGCGTTAGAAGCACATCGTAAACATATATGCACCAGCCTACTTTTAGGCGTTACAACAAGTGGAGTTTTTTTCTTAGCCATGCTCTGATTTTGTAGCAAAACCATTAATTAACTCATGTGTATTCGTTGGCGCATTTTCATAGTTTTGACTTACTCCGCTTGGAGTAAAAAAAAGAGAAACTATTCCACCACATATTCATTGAAAATAAACCAATCTCAATAAGCACAGAATAAATCACTATTGAATTGCAAATATATAAAATTTTGTTGCGTCTCGCATTTAGGTGAAATTAATGTGCTCGAGCTTAAAACCGAGTTAGTTAACTTCAATTTAAGTTATAAAGCAGGTTTTTGTTTTTATATGTTTACTATTTAACTGAATACTACACTGCACACTTCGGCTACATGGTACTAAAAATATAAAAATTAATTTAGCTGGCATTTAAATTAGAATTTCTGACCTAATAAACTTTAGAATCGCACAAAATTAAGCTGGTTTCTATTTGAAGTGATATAATCAAATAGCTACACAGAAAATATATAAAAATAAATAGTATACATAAACATAACTAGAGGCTAAAATTAACCTTTCATTTAGCACAACAGTCATAACAAATGGATGCCGCCCCAAATGCGGTATTATCTGAATTACTCGCGTAAACACTCAATAAAAGTGTTTAAATTAATTAATTGTTTTTCCAAAATAAACACCATTGCTTATAACAAAAACAAAAAAAAAAAAGGTATGATGAGAGAACAAACTATGTATTAGTGGAAATAAATTGTTAAATTGCGTTTATGTAGTAGGTGGGTGGGGAACATTGAAATATAATATTTCACAACAAACCAATGGAAAATATACCATACTTATTATGGCCAACCACAATAAACATATACAAGCTGTAACTGTTGTTTGTTGTGACTGTCACTTGATAGTTTTAAGATAAAAAACTTAAACGATCTTGTTAAAAAGTTAGAGACTTGAGAGTGGAGTGACTTTTTGGAATTGACAGTGCAACAAATTTCAACTTTTCCTTTAGGCCTGTAATTTTTGAACGGTTTTAGGTTAATTTCGGGGCGCTGATAGTGAATCTGAAGACAGCTTTTTCCTCCATCACGTTTAGCTCTCACACAATTTGATCCTAAAGTCATGAGATGGGGTCTTCAAGGACTAAAGAAAAAAATACTTATACAGATGCAAATTTTACGTCTGAGGCAACGTTATTTACCATAATGAGATTAAAAATTAAATTATGATGACACCTTCACTATATCATTGAAGAATCCCCTCCAAAAACGGGGGTTATACCCTTTATATTCCAAAATACCCGATCGGAAAAAACCGTTCCGAACACTTTCATACTGTCTTCGGAGATAATTTCGAAAATAGGTATATAAAAAACTACTTTTTTGAGGGGAGTTGGGCATTGTAAATCAAGAAATTAATGTCGTTAAACCGAAAAGCTTTAAGCAAAAACTTAACGTCGTTAAATTTAATTGGGTAATTCCAAAAAAAAAAAAAAACGCAAATTTATTTAATCGTTTTCGTTAACTTTTTGTATGGAAAAAATAAAATAAATTCTCCAAAAACATTTAAACAAAATTGTTACGACTAAGCATGTATACCATACAGAACAGATGGGAGAGGATGGCTGTGTTATATTTGATAGACAAGTTTACCAACACTTTTTCGCTGGAAATGGTAGCATCTGTCTCCAATTCCGCCGTGGACTTTCTCTTCAGCCAGTCATTAACTCGTGGGTAATACTTTTAAGCGACCTGTTGTTCTGCTTGACTTTTTGTTATTGAATTTTACTACTTTAGAAACATTTTTAATATTTACGCCGGTGGTAAATGATGATCGACGCAGCAAAAATTGTCACGAATATGATGGGTGGTGCCCTCCATCAATCGAGTAAGAAAAAAAAATGAGGATGCACATGTGTATACACATAAATGATGGACAGTGCCCTCTATATAGCGTATGAAAAATTATGTGTATAAACTTATGCATCCTCATTTATTGTCATACTCAAATGATAGGGGGCGTTGCTCACCAGTTTCTCGATAAATTTGGTTTATACTCAATTGATAAAGTAGAGTTTATCGTCAAATTTAACATTTCAAACAAAAATTTAATATTTCAAACAAAAAACCGTAAGAAATTCAAACGCAAACTTTTTGAAGAAGTATATGGCGTCCCTCTGACGCATACCATTTTTTTTGTTTCTGGAAGACAGCTTTAAAAAAATTCTCAGCATCCTCTCGAAATATCGGTCTCGTTGCTCATCGAGATCATGGCTTCCTTGACCGTACGCACCGTAATTTTCTTTACTTTTCTGACCTTGGTAAATATAGTAATTACCTCTCAAACGACATGAGGGGAAACTTGGGGGTGGAAGGCAGCAGCTAGTAAACATTCCTGGTTATACTTAGTTAAAGGACTTGAGTTAACGGAAAAAATTTAACGGAAGTTAATCAAAACGTTTACGGTTTTCGAAATTGACGTAAAAGTTAATTGTTAATCAGAAATTTAACGCTGTTGATTAACGATTTTGTACCCAGCTCTGGATGACACTTTCCAACTATTATTGAACCCACGTCTTAAAAATGAAGATTATATATCCAAATTTTCTCCAACGACAGTACGACAGTTTTCAGTACGGCTTTTTTCCTATCGGGTACTTTTGGAATATAAGACTATAACACCCATTTTTGAGGGAATGGCCCATTTTGATATAGGGAAGGTGTCATCACGAAATTTTGCTAAATAACGTCGCTTTAGACGTAAAATTCGTATCTGCTAAGTATTTTTCCCCCCTTTGTCCTTGAAACTCAGTCGTCCGACTTCAGGATCAGATTGTTTGAAAACTAAACGTAAAGCAGAGATTCGTGATCAGCGCCTCCAAATTACCCTAAAATCGTTTTAAAATTAGATTTTTCGTCGATTTTTTATTAGACTGTGTTATTATATGTGACTATAATAAAACCTAGGTGGTCGCTGTAGCGTAATCGTAGCGCATTGGACTGTTACGCAAAGTGTCCGAGGTTCGAATCTCGGAACAGGCAAAATCAAAAAGTAGAAAAGGCTATTTTTCTACACGGATCCACCTCTTGGCAGGCAATGGCAAACTTACAAGAGTAAAAATCGTCTATGAAAAGATTTTCACTTTTCACTACTAGGCATAAAAACGTTCCTTCCATTCATATACAAGTTTAACACGCACAACATGAGTGGATGCGAAAAGCTCGGCCTAGGTCCTCCATGGGCTGTTGTGCCCATTATAAGAAAAGAAGAAGAATTAGAACTAGGGTAATCCTAAAATGACCGTTAGCTCAAGTTCATCTACAAACTATAGTTGAAAATAACTTACTTATTCCAATTATCAGAACAGCTAGAGACAAATTTTATTAAAGACTAGAAAACTCAAGTTGCGGTTTTCGGAAAACACAATTTTGTGTCTTTTTTTCGATTGTTGTTGCTGCCTTAGTTGAAGTTTTTCTTTTCATTGCACATTTATTGTTATTGTGTGTATCATTTGAGATTAGACATTTGATTGCAGTAGCAATAGAAGATCTTCCAAGTGTCTGCAGCTTTACCTTCATTGCAAGTGATCTTTATTCGCTTTTTATTGTTGACGGCAATGACTGGTGAGGTGATATTATAACCAATGTTAACCAAATGTTTATTTATATGAATTTTGAAATGAAAATTATATTGTGTAGTAGCAGCAAGATTTATGTATTTTGTTATGCTTAGTTCAATGCTTCTTCGTAGATTTATAGACCATAATAGAGAATGTGTTTGTACTGCGATAGTTTGGTAACGTCAAATGGTAATAAATACGGAACATATTTTCTAACCCAGGAGAGAATGAATTTTCAAAGCTACCCACTTTTGAGAGAGTAAAAGAGAGTAAACATGGGAGAGAGTACAAACAAACTCGACAGGTATTGTGAAATCCATAAATTTTCGGAGCGATTTCACAGAAATCTATCTACAATTAAAATCAGATTTTATTAACTTGAACTTAACTTGAAACACACAAACACACAAACACACGCATACAAATATCCATATATATGTAGCTATTTCTATATACTCGTATGTGGATATGTTTCTGCATGTGTTTTCTTAAGAATTTTTCTACTTCATAGTACTCGTATAGCAGTGGTTGGTTTTCAGAACGTGCGAACAAATTTCATTATAATCACATTTCAAACATGATTAAATCTTATTGCTCCAGTTATAAAGCCGCTCATCATCAGCACCGACAGCAGAAGAAACAAACGTTTTTTGAACTAAATTAAAACGTAGAAATGAAAATAATTCGTTGCTGCTTTCAGTTACTTGGGTTTCAACTACATTCGAGTACGTACGTGATGCTCTCCTCTTAACTTTTATGCTTCTACACTGTGTTTTCATGTATAATTCTAAAGTTTTTCAAAAAAACAAAAAAATGCTAAGGTTATACAAAGGTTAGATTACACAAAAAAAAAAAAAACAAAACAAAAAGAGAGGAAAAAGCAAACAATTACTCCAGCAGCCTAAAGATAAGATACACCTAGTTTTTGTAAAGCCGAAAAAAAAGTAATTAATTTTTTCGGTTTTTTACACTTTTGCAATGCACATATACAATATATGTATGTATGTATGTGTGTATGCATTCACAAAAATCCATAAAAATAAAAAGGAAGTTACTGTCGACTCTCGACATAGAAGATTCGTCCGACATTGTCGACATCGTCAATGAAAAGTCATCAATCATAATTTCATTTACATCAAAGTCATCTTATCCACACTTCTGGCACACATTCATACAATGTATGTATGTATGTATGTACCTAAAAATTAAAGGGCCGCTGCATTCATACAACCAAAAGTGGGAAGTGGAGTAAGAACCAGAGTCTACGCGCCATGTTTTGAAATTGTTTATATGCTGATTTATGCAAACGATATGCCTTGTATAGTTCAATCTGATAATTCTCTGATCCCTGGTACAGCTACATCTAGATTAATTTCATTTTGATCGTTTGCATTTCCAATGCATGCAACGCCCTCTGCAAAATCATCATTTCCATCAAAATATTCATACTCAAAGCATGCGATTTTTTTTTTGCTACATCATTATAATTATAACTTTTCATCATCATCATCAAAATATTCCGGTTGTATAATCTCAAAAGGTGAAAAATTTTCCGCTTGCCGGTGGTCTGAGAACTCGCGAATGTTTTGAGGCTGACTAGAAACTTGACAAATATCGTCTATGTTTTGTTGTGCTGATGCGAGTTGTTATCTTTCCACGGAGAAGCGATTTTCATTCAAATTTTCAAGTAAATCTTCTGCCATTGGCTCTTATTGGCTCTAATGAACTCATGGGCCATTCATCCCCCCTGCATTAGTTTTTGTGAGTTGTTTTTCAATGAAATTCGAATTCTGTTGTGCCTCAAGTTGCTTGGGTAGTCTCCACTCTAGGGATCTCTCGGTGCTGTTTTTTTTTCCACGATAGAAGCATCTGCATTTTGTCTACATTATCGCTGTCTCTCAGCCGAAATTTTTGGTGCTCGATATTTTTATCTTAACACAATCGCCATTTACTTATGGTATTTAAGCCTAACGTTTGTTTTTTTTTTTTTTAAATCTATACTGGTATATTCTTTCAGCTCTAGACAATTCGAACGATTTTTATTTGAAATATCAGATTTTACTAGAAACTGATGGGCAGCGCCATCTATCAATCGAGTAGGGATCATACGCGAATCAGCGCTCTCTATCAATCGATATGCATCCTTATTTTGTTCACACTTGACTGATAGAGGGCGCTGCTCTTCATTTTCGTGACAATTTTTGCTGCGGCGATCATCTTTTACCCCAGGCATAAAAATTATATAAAAAAATTCTAAAAAAAAATTAAAAAAATACTGCAACAACAAGAAATATGAAATAATTTTTTTTATAGTTTTAGTTTAGTTTATTTTCAGTATTTGTTTTCATTAATTGTTTTACTAATTTATCATTAAAATAAAATCAAATCATATTAAAAAAAATAACAAACAAAAAATCCTACTACACTTTCTCTAGTACTGCACATTTTTTACTACATACATTACAATATACTTACAACATACATACTTACATACATATGTACATACTAAATACATACTACACCACATACTTTTTATGATTTAATAGGGGAAACACGATCGCAAATGTCCGAAAAATAATAAAAATTAAATAATTGGTCAATACTTACAATAAAAATGTACGATTTAAAATTTGTGGAATTTTATTTGTTTTTCTATGATACTCGTAGTGGTATCTGTGAAATTTAAAAACCATCTACGATTGTTCCGATTAAGTATTAATCATTTAAACGCTACACAAAGGAACAACGCGTTATCATTGTTGCATTCGTTGCAGGAACATGATATCGGAGTTCTTGTGGCCTCAACTGAACCATATGGATTTGAACGACTTGTGGTTTCATCTGCCACCTGCCACCTGCCACACTGCGCAGACCGAATCTCTCGAAATTCCGATTTCAATTGGTCACCCAGATCGTGCGATTTAACGCCGTACGATTGCTTTCTTTGGGATTTTCCGAAATTCGAGATCTTTGTGAATAAACCATAAAACATTTCCTGAGCTTACGGTCGAGTTCCAGCGCATTATCAGAGAGATAGAGCCACACTACATCTTTCTCAAAATGCCATCGAAAACATCATTCAAAGAGCAGTGGTCTGTGATCAAAGCCGCGGAGACCATTTGCTAGATATGTTATTCCTTACTTAATCGAGAACAGGTCTACTTTACAATACAATAAAAATATCAGCACCCGCTCAAAAAATATGCTCTTACTTGTAATTTAAATCATGCACTCTTATTGGGACACCTTGTATAAAGTATTAAGTTTTTAGGTTTAAGTGAAACCAATGCCCCTAAAAGTTTTAAATTTCCTTAAATTATACAACATGAGTCTATGCGAAAAGCTCGGCCTAGGCCCTCCATGGGCTGTTGTGCCATTGAACGTAACGTAACGTTAAATTATAGGACCTTTCAACTCACATTTATGGTATTCACAAGATTTTAATCATTTAGAAATGCATGTTCTTTAACCTACAATATTCCATATTAGCGGTATTCATGCTTTGGTGCAGCAAATGATGGTCTTGCATCACTGCTAATGCAAAATATTTCTGCTATAGCAACAAGAAATATATGTAATATGCCATTAAATTTTGCATTTGCAATGATGCAAGACTATTTGCTGCAACAAAGAGTGATTACCGCTAATTTTTGAATGACACTTAATTAGAACATTTGTTGTGAGAGGTGCCCCTAGTACGGTGACCTACTGTTCCCTTCCTCTTTCTTCAAGTGTCTGTTGTTTATAACTTTATTTTTATAAATGTTATTTTTAATTTAAGTCTATGTCACATTTTCTTCCAAATTCCCCTACCATTGCAATATTAACTCTGACGGTTTTGTTTTGGCTTCTACAACTTTTTTTTCTACAACTTTAACGTTATGGTAACTTCACTTATTTCTGGTCTTCACTTTAAACACATTTTTTTGCTGTTGTTGGGGTTGGTGTTATGGTTTTTGATATTTCTTTTCTTGTAATTATTGTTGTGTTTGTTTTGCTAAACTGCAGCACTCGTCATTAAATTGTAGTGTTTATTATTTTAGGAAGTCTTTATTCACAAAAGCAAAACTAATTGATTTTCATGTTTTACTTAAAGCATAATGCTTCTTCTTTCCACATGCACGTACTCGTAAGTATGTATGTATATTGTACATATGTATGTAGTATGTATGTACGTTTGACACTAGGACTGTGTGTGAGTTCGTTCCTTCGTCTGTGTCTGCCCACCTTAATCACATACATACATTCATCATATCTTTTTATATGTATTATATATTTTGCCAAAAAGAAATTATATTGTCTAAGAAAAATAAAGTAACCAAAAGTATGTAATAAAAGAGATGAACTTTTGGCAGATATTATCTTGAAAACCAAAAAACAAAAACTGTAAAACGCTTTTGCGCTAGGCTAGATGATGAGGCTGATGACGCTGACACTGACGCATTAAATTCGTCTCGAAAAAGAGTTAAATGAGATTTTAGTTAAGATTTAATATTTCTTCAAATTGCAAATCCAAATGAAGTCATTAGCAAAGGTAAATGTATGGTACAGATATACCATAAGAATAGTAGTAGTTTGCAATAAAAATAAAAACTAAAAACTAAAAAACAAAACTTAAAACTTGGTGGAAAAAAATGAAAATGAAAGTTTCTGCTTTAGGTTTATGATGAAATTTTAAACGTAACAGAAAAAAATTCCCTTTACTCTCTTTTTCCTCAGCAACCAAAATTATGTAGCAGTTACTTAAGTGATTGTTTTATTCAAATTAGAAAATTAAAAAACAACCGGGAAGAGGACGTGTTAATCTCCGTTGGAAAGACCAAGTACACATGGGGGCCTGATTGCATTTGGCCTTTTTATTTCTTATTATTTTATGTAAAATATAATAAACATGAATTATAAAGAATTTAAGCTAATGCTGTAATGCAACCAACCACAAGCGAAAGAATTGTGCAATAACTGTTATTCAATTGAAATAAATCGTGTTTCAAATCCATCAAAATACGAATGCTCCAGAATATCTTTCGTATTTATGCGATCAACTTTTTTGGAGCTAATCCATTCTCATCAAGATTTTTTACTTGATTCGTAAGTTGATTCGTTGACCAGCATGGAAAGGTATTCTTATAACCCGGCGAACTAGTAACGCCAGGCCAAATTTCTTGCGTTGGTGTTTTAAGAATTCTGAACATACGAGATACAGCTGACCGATTTCTGAGTCACCCTGGAATAATGGTTTTCTTGTTGCCATTTCGGCGAATATATGTATGTACATCCAATCGACCATATAGCAACTGGACAAGAATAACAAGGTGAACCCAGCAACACTTCAGGGGCTCTATACCAGAGTGTTACGATTTCATGTGTATAAATACGAACTGGTATGCCAAAGGACCGACCTAGCCCGAAGTCAGCTACTTTTATTATGCCTTACTTTATCGATTAGTAAATTTTGTGGCTTTAAATCACGATGAAGAACTCTGGACCGATGACAAAATAAAATTACACTCGTTATTTGATCATTTCTCAGGTGTCAACGAATCCATGTATATTTCTTTAAGTCCTTGGATATAAATTATAAATATCAAATATAGACGGTTCTCCTCCAGAAGTACGTCTTCCAAACAAACGATATTTGCATGTTTTAATTCCTTTAGAAGTGAAATTTCTCTTATAACAGTCGAGTGAATCCCTTCGTCATCCGATTCTAGGCGAATTTTCTTCATTGCTACAATTTCTCCGTTACACGATTTCGACGTTTATACACGATTTCAACCTTTATACACGATTTCGACCTTTAAACACAACACCATAAGTCCATTCACCTATTTTCTCAATCTTTTGGAAATCTTCCATGTTTGGTTAGCTTCTTTAATGATTTTACATTCAAATTAAAATTATTTGAAAGGCACTCAAAACCGCCAAAAACTTTAAGTGTCAACTGGCGTCCAGCGGGCGGCCCATACCGATCTTCAGTTGTAGTGCCACACAACTAAGTAAGTAAGCAAATTAAAAACATAAATTTCTTTCTAAATGTGAGAGAATCTAATGCAACCAATTTAGCAGCTACTTGTCATACTGACATTTGACATTGTGCTTTTAAAGAAATAGAAAACAAAAAAGTCGAACGCTGACAAATAAAAAGTCCATGCAGATACAAAAGAAAGACAAATGCACTGCACGAGGCAACACAGACACGCACCCAACAACAAAAGCAGCAGTAACAGCAGCTACAAAGTTTCGAAACATAAATTTCGCATTTAAATGTCATTTTGCACTCAAGTGTTTCACATGCATACGATTTACTATCCCCCCTCCCCCCCCCCCGCCCTCCCTTTTGCGATTTGGGTAAAAGTGCGAGTTGTCTTGGAAAAAAAAGAAGCAAAACTTTATATAAAATAGTTACACACTGAAAAGATTTGTTATAATTTTTTTTTTTTTTTTCACATAAACTTTCGCACTTTTCCCCCTATTTTTTTTTTTTTTTTTTTTTTTAGTATTTGTTGAAAAACAAAGAAAAATAGTGTTACAAAATGCAACTGACATACAGGCTGAAATTTATTAAAATGCAACTTCAGGTGTAATGCCAGCGGCAGAGCTGAACCACAACAACAGTACAATAATCATCATTGTTTTTGTTTTTGTTGTTGTTGTTGTCATTGTTGTCTTATGCGATAGTGTCATCATCATCATCACATCTGCTCTTAAGGTGATGCCACTGGTCGTTTGTCGTTGAACGTAGCAGTTGTTGCTTTTGTTTTCTTTCTTTCACCTTTGAGAAGTTGAACCAAAGCAGCAACAACAAAACGAGTGAAGAGCATCAACAGCAACGATAATGAATATAAAAATAAATGACACGTGACACTACTAAAAAGTAATAAGAAAATTGCTTAGAAGAAAGTTAAAATTACCGAATTGAAAAGTAATAAATTTTATGCGAGACGAAAGCAAAACTTAAGCTGCAAATAATGAAACGAAACCACATATTTACAACAAATATTTAAATCAAATGATAAACACTCAAGTGACGTTGAGACGAATGCAACTTGTGAGCATTGCCAGCATTGAATGAAAAGAACAAAAATATGTAAATAAAAACTCTACAACACCGAAATTTCGGAGTGATGAAAGATTTTTCGAGAGGAAAAGATAAAGTTTAATCAATTGCAAAATAGAAAAATGCAATATGTCTAGACTAATATGAAATATTATGAAGTAAATAAAATCAGAAGTCAAAAAAAAAAAAAACTGAAAGCATTGGTTATATCGAAAAGTTTGCTCGGCGAATACTTTGTGCTCGGTGTGCAATACACTCAGCACCTCGTGTGCAAAATTTTCAATATAACCACAGCCACACAGTCGTGAGTACGCCACGACACACACGACGTTCCAGAATAAAAAAGAACAAGTTTATAAACATTTGTTGAAAAGCCAAAACAAAATATACTCATCGTATATACCCAAAATTCACCAATAACCACAAGATTGTTCTAGTAAAAGTAATCAAAATGCAGCACGCAGCAAAAAAAAAAACACGGAAGACATTATACAGTTGCATGCATCAGTTGTGCATACCGAGTACACCAACCAAATGAATTAAAAGAAGCAATAGGGCAGGGGCATGAGAGTAAAAGAAGAAAATCATCTTGAAATACTTCAGTTATTTTATGAGTTAGAGACGAAATGAAACAGAAACACTAAAAGAGAAACGAGCAAAAAAGCAGAAAAGAGAACAAGCGCATTAAAATATTTCTAAAAATAATGCAATTTACTATTAAAAAAATAACTTTGTATGCAGAAATATGTGCATAGCTGTACTAGTTGTATGCAGTAGTGGTGTTAGAAGTGGTAGAAGAAATGTATGCGCATCATAAAACCAGAATCAAAGGCCAACAAAGACTGAACACACACAGTTTGCAGCAGCAGCAACAAATTGAAAAGAAGCAAAAAAATTAAAAATGAATGAATTGAATTTGATGCGTGTGCTTGAGCTTGTTCAATGGCAGTGCCCGGCAACTCAATGACTTCGCATCTCTCCACATCGCATCTCAAGTATGGATTGAGTTGGTAAATGGAGATGCTTATGAAACAGCAGTGGTAGGTACTTACTAAATGGCTTTTTAGCGGTAAAAGGCAGCGGACAACAGTAGCGTTGCTATCTGCAAAGTTCCTTTCATGTGAAATGTAAAATCTACTTTAGTTGAGGGAAGTGAACCAACGCAATTCTGTTGGTAGTATGGCGGTTCACCGTCTCTCTGAACCACTAGATTTATTAAAAAACCTATTCTGTCGTTCCTTTAAGCCGCTGGTTCGTTTCAAAATGGGTTGATTCAAAAATTCGAAAAATTATTATTTTATAACTTTATTTTTTGGGTAGACTTATTAACAAGTGCTCAAAAACGTGTTGCCGATTGTACTTTTGCATTAAGGCAAAGATCGTTCCATGGTCGGGAGTTGAACCCAGGACTCTTGCGACGACAGTCTAGTATGAAATATAAAAAAATGAAGGTTCAAAATTGGTTTGGTTTAAAATTGGTTTGGTTCAAAATAGGTTTAGTTCAAAATTGGTTTGGTTCAAAATTGGTTTGGTTCAAAATTGGATTGGTTTAAAATTGGTTTGGTTCAAAATCTCTATATCTCAATCTTACTCTCTCTCTCTCTCTCTCTCGCTCTCTCGCTCTCCCTCTCTCGCCCTCTCTCTCTCACGCCCTCTCTCTCTCGCTCTCGCTCTCACTCTCTCTCTCTCTCTCTCTCGCTGTCACTCTCTCTCTCTATCTTTCACTCTCTATCTCTCTCTCTCTCTCTCTTTCACTCTCTCTCTCTCTCACTCTCTCTCTCTCTCACTCTTTCTCTCTCACTCTCTCTCCCTCACTCTCTCTCCCTCACTCTCTCTCCCACTCTCTCTCTCTTTCTCACTCTCTCTGTTTCCCACTCTCGCTCTCTCTCTCTCTCGCTCTCTCTCTCTCTCTCTTTCTCACTCTCTTTCTCACTCTCGCTCTCGCTCTCTCTCTCTCGCTTTCGCTCTCGCTCTCTCTCTCTCGCTTTCGCTCTCTCTCACTCTCGCTCTCGCTCACTCTCGCTCTCGCTCTCTCTCACTCTCGCTCTCTCTCACTCTCGCTCTCTCCCCCTCTCTCACTCTCGCTCTCTCCCCCTCTCTCACTCTCTCTCTCTCTCTCCCTCACTCTCTCTCTCTCTCTCCCTCACTCTCTCTCTCTCTCTCCCTCACTCTCTCTCTCTCTCCCTCACTCTCTCTCTCTCTCTCCCTCACTCTCTCTCTCCCCCTCACTCTCTCTCGCCCTCACTCTCTCTCTCTCCCACTCTCTCTCTAACTCTCTCTCTCTCTCTCTCAAACTCTCTCTCTCTCTCTCTCAAACTCTCTCTCTCTCTCTCATTCCCACTCTCTCTGCCAGTCTTTCCCTCCCTCTCTCGCTCTCTCACTCTCTCTCTCTCTCTCTTTCCCACTCTCTCTTTTTGGTTCCAACAACTGTATAACGAGCTCAGTAAAACTACTCAAGAACTGAATCTACTCGTATTAGAAAGTAATAATGACACACAAAAAACAGCCAAAATAACAACAACACAATTTGGATTAAATATTCTAAATGAAGCTTTTTACACAACTTCATGAAGCTATTGGCAGATAACACTCTTTCCTTAATTATAAATAATTACCAACATTTCCGTACACATTCATTCTACAAATGATGACTCAGTCCGATGCATTACTCAGGCTTCAATTTTCAAGCTACTTTATTATTTGTTGAAAGCAAAATATCAAACAAAGAAATGTGTCTGAGGTGATTCTTAAGTTAAGAGATTGTGGCTACCGATAATAGCAGGAAGATGGAGTAAAGCGAACGGAAAGGGAACACATACCCAAAGCAGCATTAGCATTGGGGTCGGGGTCTACAAATATACCCATGCTATCTATGTGCATACGTACGTACTATCAAAGGCTTAAATCAAGTGTGAATGCATTGAGAATGACAGAGGGATTGCAGAGGAAGAGAAGATGATGTGTGATATTAAATTACATTTCATTAAATTTATGTTTCTTTGAATGAAGCGCGTCAGCAAAAGATTTTGTAATACAGATACAAAATTAGGAAAATAAATTCGAAATGAGAAATGGGATTATGAAGAACCTATAAATACATATAACGCATTTGCATTGTACACGAGAGTGTAGAACAATTAAAAGATTATTAAAAAACGAAATACGTAGATACTTTGTTTTATCCAAAACAAAAGAAGATATTTGGATGTTAAATGAATGCTGATGAACTTCATAGCGCATTAATGCAAAAACACAACAAAAATGTGTTCGCTGAATAATTAAAAATGTCATTGCCACACCTTTTAGCCAAGCACGCAGGCAAGTCAAGTCAAGTCAAGTCAAGTCAAGTCAGGCAGGCAGTCGTCTTCTACACAATCAACGTCATATGCGCACACACCAAAAATGTGAAATTGCAATAAAAAGGTAGAAAAATACAAAGATTTTTCCAATAACTGCAGCCTTACGCATTCAATCATATTGACACTTTCGTCGTCGCGCTTGCGACGAGACTCACTTTATTCGTATGGGAATTGCATTTTATTAAATGAAATTTAAAATTTTAATGCACACGCACACGCGCATTGTGCATTACCAAAGTTTTTTGTTTATTATTTTTTCTCTTTTTTGAAGCACCGAATTTAATATTCGCTTGATTGTGATTAATATTTGACAGTTATAAAGCTGATAATGATTTTTATTATTATTATGTTTAAATGCATGACTATACACACGAGTATGTCAAGACTCCTCTTACTTGTACACATACTAGCAGCAACTGTTTGAAGCCAACTAATGCCAAATGTCAGGAATGACACCATCATTTAATCGCTCGCTTGCCTGTCAATTTCTGGTTTTTAACTTCGCAAACAAACAAAAAGCACAACATTTTCAAATTGTGCCAAAGCAATTATGCAGCAAGCAGCAGCATCACAGCAAATATATGAAAAAAAAAAAATTTATATACAGGATGCGCCATCTTTTATGTCGGTATGTGAATATTGAATAACTTAAAACGAAAACAACCGAATTCCATATGTGAGGTATTTTTATTTAATTTGGTCCTTTACAATTTATTTGGACTAGTTTTTCAATACAACATCAATTAAGTTATTTATTTACTTACTTAGCTGACACTACAACCGATGATCGGTGTTGGTCGCCTCTATAAAGCTTCGCCAATCGCCCCTAATATGCGAGCGCCAGTTGATAAGGCCAAGTGAAGCTAGGTCGTCCTGTACCAACGGAGATTAGGAAGTCCCCTTCAGTCTTTCGCACAGTTTGCTCGATAGAAGCTTATATCCAATATTAAGAAGGCTTACCCACGGTAGTTGGCGCAGATCGTGGAATCACCTTTCTTATGAATTGGGCAGAGTACGCTGAGGTTCCAATCACTTGGCATGCTTTCATCCGACCATATTCTGCATAGAAGCTCATGCATGCGTTTTATGAGCTCTTCACCTTCAGTCGTAAACAACTCAGCAGGCAGGCCATCTGCAACTGCAGCCTTATTATTTTTCAGCCGACCGAAATGGTGACCGCCGTTACTGACCAAATCAAAATGTGCCCTTTTTGCTGCGTTTTCCCCCATAACTTTTTCGTGCATCTCGTGGGGATATAACGATGATTTCGAAAACAATGGCTGCCTCGAGCAGCAGCTCGTCAATCGTCTGAGGCTGCTTGCTTTGCTTTTCAAAAAACCGCACAAAAATAAATCCGAAGGTATGAAATCTAGAGATGTACATAGGTGGCCAGTCAATGTCGCCATTTTTTGACACTACACATCGAGGGTGTTTTCGTTGCAGAAACTGCATTGTTTGATTTGCAGTGTGGCATGGCGCACCGTCTTGTTGATATCATTTTTCACACATTTGTGGACTTAATGACATATTGAGCCAACCTCCACCGATATCGACAGCCATCGACTGTTTCGCCTTCTCTGAAGAAAAATGATCCAATGATGATTTTGGGGCCAACTCCGGCCCAAGCAGTCACTTTTTGGTCATTCAATGATGTGTCATGGATCTCGTGTGGATTCTTCGTTCCCCAAACGCGGCAATTCTGCTTGTTAACGGCGACATAGAGTGTGAAATGAGCCTCAACGGTATCAAAATTTCCTTCTAATAATCAGGTTCAGTGTCAACCATTCGGGTGAATCTTTGGTCGTATGCCAAACGACGTGAACGGTTTCATGGTTTAAATTGTGCTGAATTGACATTACAAAAATGTTAAAATTATTCAATGTTTACATACCGACATAAAAGATGGTACACCCTGTATATTACTTATTTATTTTAATACTCATGTACTCGTGCCAAGTTATTCACATACAATGTACAAGGTATATGGTAATGCCAAAGGCAAGGTGGTGAGGTGGCTTAGCTTTTTTGAAGCAATACGTCAACTACTCTGCCACGCATCCATCCATCTCCATCCACCGGGTAAAACAACTTTATCATATCAAATGCATGTACGTTTACAAAATAAACATATACAAAAATAAATGCGTTTCGATTTGATGGATTGGATTAACGCGTATTCGCCTTGAAAGAAATGAGAAATTGCTTTTGGATTTGCAATTTGTTGAGTTGAGTTAAGTTGACTAGTTTTTTATTGAATTAAAATTCATTGCAGCTTATACACGGAAGAATGCATTTTATAATTATTTAACAAGAAATATAAGAAAAAAAGAAACAGTTACTACTGTCAAATTGAAAAATTGGCGTTGACAAATGCGCCCCCCTCCTTCCTCCTCACAAGACTCGTGACATGGACACAATTACTTAGTCACACTTTCGATTTTGCCAATGATTTTGATATTTTTGTGGTCACTTTCAATGGATTGCGAGCTTAGTAAATGACAAGTTCTTCCAGAAAAATATCACAAGCATTGAAATTGGAGATGCGCCAAGGAAATATAACTTTTGGCATCAATATCTAACTTGAGCCCCATAAGTTTTGAGATGACATTCAGGCGTTAATTGCATTGGATAAACAAGTTAAAAAATGTCGTCCAACGCAACTCTGTGTGTTTAACGGTACCTTGAGACTACTGGTCAAACTCAGTATTGTGAAATATGTACATCGAAAATAAGAATGTCATACAAATTAGATTTGCGAAAAAGTGTTTCGCACCTCTTTAACGAACTACAAAAGTCCAAAGGAAATATTTTTCAAGTGTTCAAAGACAAACCAATCACACGTTCCACTATTTATCGTGTTCTCAAAGATTGTCGTTTGAAGGCAAAGAGGCGGAAAATAAAAAGAAATCTACTCGATCACCGAAACTTTGACAGAACAACAACAAAAAGTCTGTTGGCGAGTGCTAAAAACAAATTTGGTCACAATCAACACGGCAATTATTGCGAAAACTTGGTGTTTCAAAAGCCACAATCAGTCGCCTTTTGTCGCTAAACGACTTGATCTATCGAACACATAAGCGAGTACCAAAATAAACGGCCAGACAACGTAGAAATAATACCAAAATATTGCTGTGACAAACACTTTGGAGGTGGCAAATTCGTGATCTTGCATGACGAATCTTATTTCACTTTTTCACAGCATGAGCTGAGTGGCAATGATGGCTTCTACACTGACAACATTGGAGCAACACCACAGACAGACAATGCTCAATTGGCGGGTAAATCCAAATTCGAACCAAAAGAGTTGGTTTGGTGTGCAATTTCAATTGTCTCTCTCGCTCTCTCAAAGTGTACATATTTCAACAACAGTTAATCGTCCAAACAAAGTCTGACATTTAATATCGACCAATGCTTGTCAAAATTGAAGCAGTTCATCGAAAGCCAGCACTCTCATGTTTTGGCCGGAGCTTGCAAGCAATCATTATTCGGAAAAAACAGCAATGGATTCGGTACAATGAACCAAATATACATTTTGTACCGAACGAAAAAGGACAATCCTCCAAATCTCCCACAGGCACGTCCAATAGAAGATTTTTTGACTATACTCAAACGAATAGTGGATATGGTCTGGGAAGGTCAGAGCGGGGCAACAGTTGATGGGTCGAAGCAAGCATATAGTAAGTTGAAGGAAGTCGATATATGTGTTGCCAGACCCAGAGCATAATTTTGAAAGTTCAAAGCCTACTATGAATGTGCTATTCGATAATTATTGATTAAAGGTTTCTAGCATTAAGAACGAATTTGATTTGTTTGTTTTTTCAAGGGGCATAGGTTTGAATTATGTCTCAAAGTTTATGATATACATGTTAATAAAAAATTACTTGTGTGTATTTTAAAGCTATGGCAGAGAACATGTAGCAATTTTTACATCTCTAAATGAAATAAGTTTCCACCTTCTACCTCTACTTCAACATCACATGTTCCAGTTCCATCTACTACATACAAACATCCAATCCTATAATATTAAAGAAATTAAATTTTCAATAAGGTCTTCTTTGCTTGGAGTATATCCATCAACGACAGACATCATCAACTTAAAACTGCTTTAGGGCTACCAGCTGTTAAAAGTTTTCAAGTGCATTACGAAATAATATTGAAGTTTTCATGTATGTAATGGTAGATGTTAGATATTATTGAAAGAACTTGAATGTTTCTTTATTTTGAAAGAAATCTTCTAATGAAATACGTAATTTTGTTGTTGTAATATCAGCCACGCCACGATAAGATTTTCTAAATTGATTTTATAAATGCACTTTAATGCTCTCACGGGCAGCATTTTTCATTTGCTCTCTAATTGTGTGTCTCTCTCTCTCTCTCTCTATCTCTTTACTTGTGTGTGTGTTAACCTTTATGTGGACTCACATGTCGCGGCCAGGCATATTTTACAGATTTTTGAAACTCCAAAACTTCCGTTTTGCTTTATTTACTATAATTCGATTGTATAGCAAATATTTATTATAAATTCAACTTGTGTACCAGATGTGTACCAAGATTTATATATTAGTTTTGGTTTAGTTTACCTTTATCTCAAAGAAGAAAGTTGGATCTAAAGTGGACAGAATCCTGTAAATTAAAGCTTCACAAGCTGGACACAATTTTTTAGTTTTGTTAATTTTCTCTTTATTTTAAAGTTATTTTCTTTTAATGGCACAACAGCCCAAGGAGGAACTGACCGAGCTTTTCGCTTTCACTCACGTTGTGGGTGTTACATTGTTGAAGGGTGTTACATAAATGGAAGGGTTTGCAGTTTTATGTCGTATCCGAACGGCGAAGTGTAAGGCTCTTAATAGGCAATTTTTACTCTTATAGGTTTGCCAAGAGGTGGTGACGAGTGGAAAAATAAATTTTGTTTTTGCCTATGCCTGTGCCGAGTTTTGAATTCCGGACTCTCTGAGCAGCAGGCCAACGCACTACCAACTACACCACCGCGACCACATTTATTTTAAACGCTAGTATGAAATCTTATATTGAATAATTTGGAGTTTTATTATATAATCGGGTACTTTGAAGAAATTAAACGTTTCATACGCGAAAACTAATGGAATATATTTTTTGCAAAAGCAAATTCTTTACATTGAGGACAAAAATGTAAAAGTTTTTTGTTGACCATGGGATTCGTCCAATTTCTAAAAGCACTTAGTTTCGTAGACTCCTAGTGAATAACAGTGTACAACTATTATGCAATTCGGAAACGAACCATGATACATTTTTGAATAAGAAATTATAGCAATGAGAGAAAAAGAAGAAGAAGAAAACTTTCCTTTCTCTCATTGTTCATAAAATTTTCAAAAAAATACCGAATTTTTAATTTTTGATATAAATAATCCAAGCAAAATACTACCCTTCATACAGGTCAGGGGTGTGCATAAAAAAAAACAACCGTAACTTTTGGGCACGCTTTTAGTGGCAGCTACATTTTGCATTTGGAATATAAAGTTTTTTAAAAATCAATAAATTGTGTGAAACAAATGGCCAACAGTTTTGCTGTACAAAATTTAATTCTGTACATGGGATGAAAATGCTATACAATACAGCAACAGCATGTTGTACCTATCTTCACTTTGACCTAAACCAACTGAATACCATCCAAACGGTAAGTAATTGTAGTACTTCATTATGAATGATTTGCGAAGGTCGAAAGTTGAGTTTTAAGTTGATTTCACTTACACATGGTTTCTTTTACTCGTCTAGTCCACATAAGGGTTAAAGACGTTATGCTCTCGTACGCAGTCTTTTGCTTTTTTGTTCTCTATTCTCTATTGTGTGTGAAAGCTTGTTCCACAAACGGCCCAATCAATCCACAAGCATGCACCACTGCTATGGTAAAAGCGAATATTTTGTATTGGATAAAGTGCAAAATTGAAAGCACACTTTTAGGCTAATGCTTTAGTGAAGTTACAAACCACCAACATGAGTTGCCACATTGTGAGTCATATTGAAAGAATTGATGTATTTTTTGACAGATGCCACATTCACATTGTGTCAGTGTAAAAAATATATTGCCTGATTGACCGCAGGTCACACATAATTCATTTAATTACATTTATTCGACTTTAACAAAATATTTGAAAAGTTCATATGAATAACATTGCAAGAAACTTTCATACTATTCTATATCTTCTCTCTTACTCTACGAAAATGATTTTGTCACCATTGTCATCAGCGCAGATCAGAGTAACAGCAGTTGTTGAAAACTGCATCACAAACTACAACACAATAAATAACAAAAATTTTAAATTAGACCAATCGTCCAAAACAAAACAATGATACCAACCAAAAAGAAATTAATGTGCACTGCTCACGCAAATCCATGAAATCCCATTGCACCATCGCCATAACGATGAGCAGGCGACATATGCAACGTTGAGAAAAACTCTTAAACTTTCATTTTCATTTCTAAAAGCTCTTTTTGCGTCCTGCCGTTGTCTTTTCGTTTTTCGTTTCTAGTTTTTTTGTTTTGTAGGTAATTGTTAGTGACTACTCTTTTGGGCTTAATTGTTGCAGTACATAACAAACAACATCAGCAGCAAGCAGCAGTACGAACGAGCAAACAACAGCAACAAGTGGTGAAAAGATAAACGGTCATGCATCATTGTTGGTTGGTTACATGTTGATGATAATTTTTGTTGTTGTTGTTATGTTGTTGTTGTTGTCTAGCTTACAATTTGACAATGTAATTGTCATTCATTCGTTTATTGCCAGGCGCACAATTTTGTCGTCCCCTTCTCCTATCAACCAAATGGTAAAACAATTCCATTTTATATTCATTTGTGAATCGTGTTTAATACGTGATAGGGAATTGTTTTGTTTTTTCTTTGTTTTTTTTTTCTTTGTTTCTTGTTTTAATTAAAATTTTAAACTTTAAGTGACAGCAACTGAAATCAAAGGTTTTGTGCTAAGAAAAAATCGTTCAACTCTGCTCAACTGAAAATCGTTGATTGTTTGTTCGTTCGTCTTTGGATGATGATCATTTAAAATCATCATGATTCCACAAATATTGTGATAAACTTTTTATTTCAAGTGAAAGGGGTTACTTGATATACTTGGAACTCGCATACTTATGTATGATGCTTTTGACATGCCACTGACTGACTATGAGAAATTTGTAAAGCAAAGCAATTTTTGGTGCATTTACACTAAACTTCAACACAAGTCGCATTTGGAAACAATTGGAAAATAACATAAATCTTAATTGTTGCTCCATTTAGTTAGTTGCATATGTATAACTCAATTGTTTCAATGAAGAGATTCCAGCACCACACAATTTATTTCAAATAAACACACTAATTAAGAGAAAATGCACTTTAGAATAAAGCAGAAGGGGAGGAAAAAAAGCAAGGGCTGACACATTCCATTGCAGAAACTTTAAATTATGGGTTTTTAACAACCACAACAAAAACACACAAATTCTTTATCATTTATAAATGAAAACATAAGTATACAAAGAAATTTACTTAAGTTTGAATACAGTAGGCTCGGCTCTACAGTAAAGTATTCGATTCAATACAAAGGCAAGTTCAGCGACTTTCGTTCAGGAAAAATTGTACAATTTAACGGGTTGATGTGCACTTTCAAGAGAAATCTAAATCATTATAGGGCAGGGCAGTCACTTGCACCCGTACATTTATTGAAAGGTAACGACTGCGATGATGTCGCTATATGGTTTCACAGCAACCGTGATATTGTTGTCCACTGTAGGTATTGGGAACAATTTGTAAAGCGCGAACCCTTCTTCGTTATAGAGTGATATTGTGACACGGAAAACTATGTGGGTCTCTGTTAGCTGTAAGTCCTCCTTGGATTGTCATAAGCTGGTACAGTTGTAAAGGGTCAGCTGGCACTTGAAGGAAAGGTGGTAGGGTAGATGATGGCGAATACTCACTAGCTCCTCTTGTAATTGTTGTGGAGATAGCAAACTTGAACTAATTTTGCCATGATGTGTGTCTGCGAGTACGTCTAATACTTGTATTCGTTGTACTCGCAGACACATGTCATGGCAAAATTCGTCGTTTCGATTCCGGTCCACAGCCTCTGCAAGGGAGCAATGTTTCCGCTGTAGTATTGCCTTGACTGGTCCTTTCCGCCTTCGATTCCGTCTATCAGTCTTTTGAGTGACGTCAATAATGCTTGTTGCTTACGCATTATTGGCGCCACTCCACAGGATGCGGATTTGACGAATATTGTATCTTGTTGGTGCTTGGTGTCATTGTCAGGTACGGTGGTGAGATCAGCTTCCTGTACCCTTGGTGCAGATGCAGGCTTTGTCTTGAGTTCCTTCAGGCACGCTTGAATGTCCTCTAGTGTTTGATGACATTTCTCGTCAAGCGATGTATGTAGTTCCACCTCGAAGTAAGGGTGATTTACGGACGCAGATGGATATCTACGAATTTGGTTGTCGAATCGTTGAAATACTGCCCATAAATCTTGAATTTCTTTATCCTTCTTGTTAAGGTATTCTGCAGTCTTTCGAAGCTTTTTTTTTAGTTGTCTATGATCTCCTTTAGACTGGCGGCATTGTCGTCCTGCTGTCTTACTAGATCCTCGAGACTTGCCATGTTGTAAACTTGCTGTATGCGTGCTTGATTGAAGGCGCACACTGTTGTGCGCTTGCCGTTGAATCCTTTGCAGCTGATAACGGTTGATTTCGACGTTGAATCCGTTTTCGTTGCTAACAACGTGTCCTGCACCTTGTGTGTCTGGACTGACGCTGACTAGCTGTTGATGGATGGTTGAAGACGCACAACACCGGTACTTTACCGTGATGTGGTCGGCGACAAAAATGTTGACGTTGATGCGCAACAAAAGTACATAAACTTTGATGCCTTGTTGATTCCAGCTGCAACAGCGGTACATAAACCAAGTTGCAATTATTGCTGCGTCCTTTTCTTGGGGTCACCAAAATGCCATGTTCACGTCACCAAAATGTTTGCTCATTAGCTTTGATTCTTGTACCAATGCTAATTGAGCTGTTGAAATGAAGTGAACTTCAATACCTGTGGTTAATCACTAACTTTATTTAAAACAAATTGCATATATTTATATCGCCAAAATGCTAACGCAGCAAAACCCACCAATTTACCAATTGTCGTTAATGCGATTTGCCCGAGCACACGAATTCAGGAAGCTCGTATTGCACGAGCTGCCGTAACTACGGCATGCGATATGATCCTCTGAGGGAATCGTTAGCGCGGTCCGCATTTCGCGACGCTGGCAGTATTCTGCTGTCTCTTGAATATTTATATATTTGTCTTAGAGTAAGTATGCATGTATTTATGAATGAACGAATGTATGTATGTCAACAAGTGAAGCTCCCTGCGCTCTTTGCCCAATCACTGATCTAAGTAAAGACAGAAAATATACCACGTTACTTTATGCTCGCCTGCTTTTCAGTGAGTTTAATCGGTAATGAGTTAATATCTTCCAGTATGAGCACTCTATCGACAGCGCATCATTTTTCTGTACCCTTTTTAATTGTAGCGTATAAAACATTAACCCTTTGACGACAATAGACAAATATAATCTTGCCCAGCGGTTTTTGTTTAATTTGGAGGTAGAATATAAAGCATTGCTGTTCCAAGGAGAGTTGGAGCTATAAAAGTTTAGTGAGCGTCATAATTGTACTTGGTTCCAGCTGGCCAAATTCTTTCAAATTAGAAGAAAGTTGATCAAAAAATATTTCTTACCTGAAATCAATTTGGAGGACAGTGTAACTGGTAATCCTTCTTCTTCTTTAAATGGCACAACATCCGTCCCGTGGAGGGCCTAGGCTAAGCTTTTCGCTCCCATCCATGTTGTGCGTATTACATTTGTACATGAATGGAACTGTAGGTCCCAGTTTCATGCCAAATCCGAATTGCGAAAGTAAAAGCTTTTCTTAGGCAATTTTTACTCTTGTAAATTATTTTTTTCTTACTTTTTATTTTGCCTGTGATTGCCATGATTTGAGCCCCGAACACTCTGCGTTGCAGCAGGCGAGTGGACAACCAACTACGCCACGACGACCACTCATAATCCTACCTTTCAAATTCAGATGAGTAATAATCCCTACAAATTGACGACGGCAGGGCAGTTACAGGACCACATCCGTCAAATTATAAAAACACAAGTTCTTATGGACAAAATTATATTGGCGACAACGTGACCACACGTTAATTGTGGCTGTAGCCAATTTCAATCTATTTATAATTTGACAACCAAAAAGAGGAAGAAGGAGAAGAGAGAGAGTGAAGAGAACTACTTCCGTTTGTGCTGCTGCTGTCACCTTCATTGTAATCATGTAGCTGACTAAACGGCCACGGTTATAGCCGACGGCAATTGGTGTAGTCAAGTGTTTTTATAGCTGCTGTCGTCAATGTGTATAGAGCATAAAAGTCACAGTAAATCACGAACTTGAATTCTGCGTAGCAAAGCCGCCAAATAGGCAAACATATTTGCCAAGCTACCATGGGAGAAAAGGTGGATCAAATTATGAAACCAGGCCAACTTAAGATCGCTGAGATCATGAAAATCATGTTTATTTTTATGTAAGTCCACAGCGAAAAATCTCGTCGTCAAAGGGTTAAGAATTGAATACCATATATTTTACGCCTTTTGACGCAACGAAATGAAATAATGTTTATTGCCTGGTTACTCTCTGATCTCGTTCTCGTAATATGTATGGTAATAATGTATATATATAAAAAATGAGGGCGATAATGGCATTTCATATAAGTATCAGAGAATAATAATATTAATGCAAGCCGATGGTCCCTAGTTGTTAGTGCTGTGATTTTGTGCTGTACTTTCATTTATGATTTCATAACTTTTGAATAAATAAATATAAAAAATAAATAAATATTAGTGTAAAGAAAAGGCACAAACTCCCAATCATTGACGCTCATTTCTACTCGTGCTCGTACTCGAAATATGAAACAACCAATGTCAAATTTAATCAAAACTGAAACATTTTAATGGTGGGAGGAGGATATGTTTGTGTATATAAAATAATATATAACAAAGATATAAGCTGAAATTACAGCTCTAGATTTATCAACAACCCATTTACTGAAATTCAAATCAAACTCATAATTGCTGCGTTTAAAAAGAAAACAATTGTGACTCATGTTACATTCTTTGAAGAAATCTACTAAGAACAAACCACTCGCAATAAAAGGGTTTTCATAATCTAAACAATTTGCATATGAAATGATAGGAATTAAGAGAGAGAGAGAGAGAGAGAGAGAGAGAGAGAGAGAGAGAGAGCGAGGGGAAACAAACCCAAAAAAAAAAAACCATTCAAAACGGATGCATATACCATATTAAGTAAGCCCTGTGCGATAAAAAGCTGGCGGTCAGCCAAATATTGACTTGAATAATATTTATTGACAGAGCGATGCATCACCAAATAGAAATATACACACGCAAGCTGACAGATGGAGAGGCGACTTACAACTCTGATAAGGATGGGGAGAGATAGACACCTAGCTACATACATTAGGGAAGAGGTGATGTCGCATGCAATAAAATTGTATTATGTTTCATGCGCGCACAAGTTAAAAGGAGAGAGGGATTCATTGTTTGGTGAGATTGAACCGTTTTTATTTTCCTGCTTTGTTAGCAGCCCGCAGCATGAGTCATTGTTGTTAATTGATTTTTAAATCAATAAGAACAACTGTGGGTTAGTAAAATACGAACTAGTAAAAGGTGATTTTTTGATACTTAGTTTTTGATGTTAATATAGTATTTCGGAAAGTTCACGCATGATTTTTGACATGTGTCAAAGTAAAAAATGCTCAGTTTGGTTTGCCATTTCATCATGAATAGACTTACGCCTGAATAACGTTTGCAAATTATTGAAATTTATTATCAAATTTCGATCCGTTTTTTATCGCAAAATTGTCTTCAGCGACGAGGCTCCTTTTTGGCTCAATGGATAGGTGAATAAGCAGAATTGCCGTATTTCGTATTTGGAGCGAAGACCAGCCAGCAGCTACGAATGCATCCCGAAAAATGCACTATATAGTGCGGTTTATAGGCAAGCGGCATCATTGGGCTGTACTTCTTCAAATACGATGAAGGCCGCAACGTTACGATTAATGTAGAAAGATACCGTTCGATGATTTCACGCTTTTTTTTGCCGTTGCCGAAAATGCAAGAATTGGACTCGGCCAACTGGACGGTGAAACATGCCACACTGCAAGCGAAACCATGCATCAATTGAGAAACGAATTTGGTGAGCAGTTAATCTCCCAATTTGGTGCAGTCAATTGGCAACCAAGATTGTGTGATTTGACCCCGTTAGATTTTTTTTTGTGGGGGTATGTTAAGTCTCTTGTCTATAGGGACAAGCCAAACACGATTTCTGCTTTGGAAGCCAACATTGAATGCGTCATTGGTGAGATTCCGGCCAGAATTTTTGAAAAAGTGTGCCCAAATTGGACAATGGAATGGACCATTTAAAGCGTAGTCGCGGGCAACAATTAAGTGAACTTATCTTTAAAAAATAAATGGCAGGAATTGATTTATCGATCCTAATAAAAAATTCATCCACTTTTGTAAAATTTCTGAGTTTTTTTGATTTTCAAAAACCAAGCTCTTAAAAAATTACCCTTTATTTCAGATCTGAAGAGAGAATAAAATATAATGCAGATTTACCAATACCACCATTACGCCATCCATACTATATTTTTTCCAATTTTTTCAATTTTCTAATTCGTTCGATAAATTGCTCCGATTAAATTTGTTGTTCATTTTGCAAAATGATGCTGCATATTATGTGTGTATATTTTTTTCTTTTACTTTTCGGGATTATGTACATATGTTTGGGGTATTCACAAGGGTCAGTCAAAAAAAATCTGCTTTAACATTGCCGGCGTTGTTATCGTCTGCGTCGTGTGCACGAGAATTTTTTGACTAAGAAAGAATTCTTTTGCCGCTTTGCTTTTTTGCAAATGCGATGATTGAACTTGTTTTTCAGTCTTCAGTGCTGTTATCTTTGATGCGCTCATGTTCATCAACAACAACAACAACAAGTCCAGAGTGCTGAAAAGTTAAGGAAAACTAGCAAGAGGCGCAAAAAAATGCAAGTCAACCACCAGCAATAAACAAAACCAATCGAAACGACGATCCACCGGCCAAACCAAGACACAGCAAACACACATCTTTTATGTACGCGTAGTAAGTATATTCCGGAATGTCCGGCGATTGTAATATATTTGGTTGATTGCAAAGTGTAAAAGTGAGCGCGCGCGCACACATGCGCGACAATAACAGCAAATAATAAACCTGTTACTTCCACAGGGGAGCGAAAAGAAGCATACGAAAAAAGTTATTAGGGGGATTCATATAAACGCATAATTGCCTTTTAAGTTTATAAGTGTATGATTTACAAAATTTGAAATATTTCTTATAAGGTTACACGGTTTTCGATGCATTTATTAGTTTATATGAAATACCAGTATTAAATGTTTGAAGTGAGTAACTTGACTTTTATATTCGGCTGTGTAACATACATACATCAAGTGAAGATATTTTATTATCATACATATGTATAAGCCAAACGTTGCTTACCGACTCTTCTGTATGAAGTTCACTCACTATACACCGCCTGCCTCCCTCTTCCTTCTCTCACCAATTATTGCTCCTTCAAATATTGTTGTTGCTTCTTGCTTGACTATCTACTAAAGTTAAGCCCAAAGAGTATGTCTGATTCTGTTTGTTTTTTTTTTTAGAGAGTAAGAACAAATCTCTTATGTCTGCCTGGGCACTGCGCTGTGCATTTCATTATTAATAACATTAGCAGTAATAAATAATAACAATAACAACAATGAGATCCTAAAACAACAACAATACATGGCATTACTCGCAACAAGAGCAGCTTAGCTCTCGGCTTGCTCGCGAATGCGTCTAAAAACACAACGGATTCTTTGGTCAACCCACTTTTCTTCTTCTTGATTATTTTCTGTGTGTTGTTGTTATTGTTCTGGCTGTCTTTTTGTTGCTGCTGTAGTTGTCGTTGTTATTGGTTTATTATGCTCTGCTCTTTTGCTCTATTGTTTTTTGTAACTCGCATAAATTGCTTGCTACTTTTTTTTTTCTTCGATTCAGTGTCAAAAAGTGAATGAACTTTTATTGCATGCGACATATTATACATATATCAAATGGCTATTTTATGATGTTGGTAATTTTTTCTGTTTTTTTTTTTCTTTCTTTATAATGATGGGGTTTTAGTATTTAGGTCAATTGATATTAAAAATTTTAAAAATATACCTATATACGTAGTTATAATAATTGATTACCTTCATGAACTCCAGGAAAATATAAGAAAAAATATTGTTTGCGAGAGAGTAGTTAAAATCATAGACATTATGGCTTAACTTACGACAAAGTTTTGATGCATTCATGCAAGTTTTTTTTCCATTATATAAAATCGATTTCCTCGAAAAATTAGCTTTATACTAGAAGTACTTAAATAGGTGGCAAGAGTGTTGATTGCCTATTATTTTTACTACTGAACAAAGATTACGCCTTTGCTGCTGATTTATACCAACCTCCTGACGGTTGGGTACGAGAGCACTATGCTTAACTTATGTACTCTTCGAGATTTCATTGGGATCAATGAGGAGAGGTGAGTGTAATAAGCGTACCGTGGACAGATAAATAAACAGTGACCACTGACACTGCCCCGCTTACCGCCACCGGTTTGTCGTGACGCGTGACTGGTACAAGCGGTATATGTGAAGAATCTGTACCATCTTCTCTTTTCACATCTCAAGTACTGTGGGAATACATGCATACATCCCTAAGGGGCAGTGTCCACGATTTGATTGACTCAGTGGGTAATTTGTACTGTGACCTTAAAGGTCTATTGTACCTTGGTTACAAGCTGCCACACAAATCAGTCTTGCTGAAGAATCAAAGTGGCTTCAAGTTGGTAGTACCCCAGGCATCTTCTTCTCTTGTGAGTGCAGTGCGCAGTGTATTAGGATATATTCTCCGCGACACCTTGGAAAATCCTTCAGGTGTTGCCCTAACTCCTGACTGATGTCTAAGTTCTTCTGCAGTGCCCTGAGAGAAAACGCATGAGTTGGTTATTATTAAGCTTAAGAAAAAAGGCTGCTCTTTGGGAGTGGAAATTCTTTTTTTTTTAGCTTTGATCTAAACTTTGGGAGGTGTGCTCATTAGGATGACCTAGTGTTCCTCGCTTCCTCTTTCTTTAAAGTGTTCTTTATGGTTAGATTTCCTATATCGGTTCTGGACCAGTGATAGTCTTGGCCGCTGTATTCTTTGCTTTGTAGTCGGCTACCTCGTTTCCATAGATACCTGTGGGCCCAGGTATCCAGAATATGTTAAACTTATTTGTCTTGCATAATGCATTCAGGAGCTCTATGCATTCTTATAATAATTTTGACAGCGTCATTTTATCGGCCAGCAGTTCTAGTGAAGACATAAAAAGCCGCATCCAAAAAAGAATTCGGCTCATTATACCTGAAATATCAAACCCTAATAATAAACAATCTTTGCTCTAAGGTTGTAAAACGTGGAGTGCAATAGCAGGTGGAATTCATAAACTATTCGGTCTTCATAAACCGCTGTCTTCTCCAAAATTTTGAAAATATTTTGGGCCAAACACAAACTCTAATGCTGATGATCTATGGAGCAGAACTCAGCAAGCCCCAGTTCTCATTGAAATTCGAAGAAGGAAGTGGGGGGGCTGGATCGGTTACGCACTACTAAAAGCAGCGCAACTATTTAACGAGGACTGCCACTGATTAGAAATAGATTCCCCCACAAGGAAATCAAAGAAGGGGAAGACGTGCGAACACCTGGAGACGATTGCTGGAGGTGGAGGTGGATATGCATGCTATAAGCTTAAGCAAAATCAAGAGACTGGAGCAAGATAGATTTGAAAAGAAAATTTTTATTGTGGCCCTTTGTTCTTCCATGGAACTTTAGAATATATATGCATAATTTCCCAAATTGATCCAGCAATCAACCACAATAACAGCAAAGTTATTTCAATTCTTTTGTGAGAATAATTTTGCAATGAAAATAGTAATATTTAAAAATTAAGAGACAAAATTCGCCCACGGGATCCAGAATGTAGAATATTGTTTTCTGGTCGTGTGAGATCTATCCAGAATTAATAACACAAGCTAATAACTTAAATAGTCAGCAATTAAAATGCTAACTAACTAAAACGCACCCCAAAATTTTCTAATTGCCAATTCCCTTGACTAAAGTCGGCAGAAGTTCTGTGGTGAAAATGAAAAACAACTTAACTCGACTTAAGATGTAAAATGTTTCATAACATATTTTTAACTATCAATAACAAATTGGATTGAATTTAAAATTATATTTGGATTTATATACATTTTATTTCAAGAATAGTCTCTGACATGAATATAGAATATTTGGGATAATGTCTATTACATTTCCATTCAATGCTATCAAACTCTCCTAACATAGTAATACACTTAAGCTCTTTTCATTTTCACCACAAAGTCATACAAAACTTTACCATCAAAGAAAAACCAAAAGAATGTGTCGGCATGCCAATTTAAAGTTTCTTGTTCGCTTAAGGCGTTAATTTATGTAGACAAAACATATAAAAAAAAACAAAACCAAATAAAAAACAGGCACAACTTAAAAACTCATTTGTTTATGCATAAATATGATTTGAAGTTGAAGCTCTTAAAGAAGAACAAATATTATTAAGTTGGAAATAAAAATGAATGGAAATGAAATGAATAAAGCAGAAGACGATTAATGAAGTTGAAAGAATAAACAAGCAAAAGAATTTTTAAACGACTAAACCGTTAAATGTCGCAATTTAGAAAAGTAAATTAGAAAAAGTTATACCAATACTACCTACAATTTATGTAAGATTATGATTATGTAAATGGAAACGAAAACGAAGATGGAATGGAACGAAGCCATAGCGCTTAATCCACGGTACAGGTACATACACATACATAGACATAGTGTAAGTATGTATATTAAATTGCATTTTAATAGAGACAACTTAATATTTTATGATGCACCCATACACATACATATGCAGTAGCAGCAAAATCATCAATACATAAATTCTACTTGTCTGCCTGATTACCTGCGACTGCTTGCTGGAGTATCCGCCTGGTTGCTCTATAACAAATGCCAAAGACAATCAAGCATTAAGTTGGAAAGCCAAAAGCCAAAAGGAGTAGTAAACCACAGACAGACATTCAGACAATTCAGACACAATTCCCAATTGATATGCAAAGTTGGTAAGTATCAGTGTAGACGTTCAGAAGCTCCGAGTTTTAGATAGTACATCAGAATCATCATATACGGAACACTTTGCACATATAATTGCATTAAATTGGCATTAACATATTTAACCGAATGAAATTGAAACTCATGACATTTTATACATACACCCCTGCTCAAATTAATAGTTACACTGAAAGACTTTTTGTTCGAATTGGTTTTTGCAACCATTATCGCGCAATTAAAGGTAAAATGACGTGTTTTTTAATTAACGCAATATGGCAATGCTATTGCTGGCAAAGTAAAATGTGTTGATTTCTCTAATTATTGTGAATTGTTGCTTTGCATTAAAAATGTCAAAATCTGCTTGCTCAATATAATAATAATTTTTACGGTTCTCAATTTAACAGCGGTAAATTTTGCTTTAGTTAACTTAAAAATAGAGAAATATTATGGTTTGGGGATGCTTTTCTTGGTATGGAGTCGGTCCTACACACCAAACTACTAACCATATGACAGCAGCCGAATACAAGGACATTGGGGAAAATACAAGATAACGACCAAAAGCATACCGCTAAGTTGTTAAAAAAAAATGCTTTGAAGACCATAATGTCAATGTTTTAGAGTGGCCAAGTCAATTCCCGGATCTAAATCCAATAAAAAAGCTGTGGGGAGCTTAAAAAATAAGTTGGCGAAAAAAGTTTTCTCTAATAAAGAACAATTGTGTTCTGAAAATATGGTATGAGACACCCATAGACATCTGTCGGGATTGGATTAATAGTATGCCAAGGAGAGTAGCGAAGGTAATTCAAAATGGTGGTGGGTACACAGGATATTAGTTAAATGATTCAAATTATCCAATAATTTTTTATTAACTCTTTTAATTATTCTTTTCTTTTCTTTTTGTAATACTACAAGTGTAACTATTTTTTTGAGCAGTCGAATAATATGTTTATTGATCTCAGATTCTTTGTTATACTTTATCTAGTAATGAAGTATATTTTTCTTTATTTATTTATATCCACTGAATTAATGTGCATTTTTTTATTTTTAATTTATGTATGTATTGAATAAAACCATTATTTGTTATGTTAAAGTTGAAAGTGTGCTGTGTAACTATTATTTTGAGCAGGGGTGTACATATGTACTAGATACAAGCAAAAAGATACAAAGCAGAAGCTAAACAGATTATGGTCTACTACAAGTAACAAGCAGCGAAGAGTGAAAGAGAAGAGCAGAAGTTTGTAGTGCGGTATGGAAAATGAGGAAGAAATGTGGTCAATGATCTGCAGAAACAAGTGAATGTGTATGAGTCAAATACCAATTAATTTACATATAGATTACATATAAAGTAATAATAAAAAATAAATAATATGAGCATATGAGTATGTATTTGAAAAAACAATGCAAGTAGTAAAATGTCTTCCAATATCAATTTAAAAAACAATGAAAATTTAAATTTAAAACATGATTATTATTATTCATATAGAAAAATGCACAGCATGATATTTTACAAATGAACCATGGCCATAACTACAGCAAAATACATATAATTCATAGCTTAGCAGCAATGCAATGCAGCATGATATAAAAGTTTTCATTGTGGTAGCTACTACCATAAAAGTTATTAGTAAATATTAAGTGGCTTGGTTATAAACAAATAAGTATGAGACCCTCATTTTTTAAAGCCCAATTGAGGTATCAGATTAAATTAAGTTAATTACTTGTATGATAACATAAGCTTAAAAAAAATCAAAAATAAATATTAAGAAATGCCACTCATCATTTGCTAACCACTAATAGCTGAGCGGCCATCAAACCTCATTTAAAACACAAGGCCACAACAAATGCAGTAAATACCACTCGGATTTATTTATTGCACAGAGACCACGACCACTAGGCACTAGTAAAAACAAAACCTTACCACATTATTACATCAATAAATAATACAAAAGAAAAAAATATTATTCGCAGAATTGCAAAGAAAATTGCCGGTTTAAATAAAAGAGAGAATAAACAAAGACTTTACCAAAATAAAGAACTTAAAGCTTAACAACAAAACCTTGAATACAAATTACTACATACATGCAGAACATAGTAAGTAACAAAGCTATCACATTGTTTCTAGGTGCTATGGAAAACAAAGAAGAAGTTAGAGAATTGCAGCATTCATTGTGTGGTGTAGGATGAATTTTTTGCTTTATAGACCGACCGCACCGCACCTTATGTATGCATACAGTAGCCGTATAGACAGACATGCCCTTGATATTGGTTTGCTTTATAAAATCAACATATGTTCAAGAGAACAATAAGGTTCTTTAGCACGCTTCGAAGGTCAATGAAAGTGAAATAAGATTTACTAAAAGCGAAAAAAAAAACAGAGGTAAATTTTCAAGGTACATACATATACCAAAATAATGCCTTATTGCAATTGCTGTACTAAAATCCATTAAAAAAAAACATTTGAAATTAAAAGTAAGTACCTTGCAACAAATCAAATTCAAAAGCTCATCAAAAGGGTTGGAAAAAATAACAAAAGTTAAAAACTTATGCGAACAACGAACAACTCTTTTATATAATTTGCCTTCGGGCAAAAAAGTAATGAAATCCATTAAGGTAGAAACGCAAATATCATTCACCCTTCTAATATCGTCCATTATCGTAGTTATTTTCGATCAAAAAAGCTGCTCCTAATCGGTGCCTTAAAAGGCAATTTTTATTATATTTATTATTTAAAGAGAGACGAAATTGTCAAGCACTGTGACCTAGAGAACAGATCTCGTGTGCCAAACCCCAATTCAGAACAAAATACGCTATGCTAACCTAATCAAGGCCAAAACATCCTTTACAGACGTCAATTTTATAGTGTCGACCGATAAAAACAACTTCGAAAAATTCCAACCCTGAGCCGGGCGGGAGATGAGCTTAAAATGTGAGCTGTCGTCTCGCCATCTTCCATACGAGTACATACACGACACTCTGTCTCATTTGAGATATATAGCCTACTAACAGTCTTTACTTACCCACAGTCTAGGATGGCCTGACTGTGGGTAAGTAAAGGGTACGACTCTCTTTAGCTTGTCTAAGACTTGGAATGTGTCATTGTTTATTGGCCCAGTCTTTTAAGATCGATTTAGAAGAGGACCAGTCGAGACCAGGCCAGAAAGGATCGGGTCAATTTGCATACATATTTGAGGAGCTTTCCTCTACCTAGTTTATCGGCGGTCTCATTGCTCGCAATGTCACACTGACCAGGAACCAAACAGAGCATAACTTTGTTATGGGTTGATAAGCGCTGGAGACTTTAAAAAAAGAATTTTCCAAGTGACGATGAAGAAGCCATACTGAATTTGGTTTATTCAAAGTTCCACTTATTAAAAGTTCAACTAAGGGCATAATTCATAGAAAGGCACAGAAATTTTAACTCTTGTACGAGTATCTGAGGATTCTACTTCAACAAGATACAATATATTAACCCATTTTGAACCACCTGCATACACTTAAAAATTTTACCCAAAAGTAAACACTGTTTAATATTTTAACATAAGTATGCTGGATTTAAAAATCCATTTCCAGAACTTAAAATTAATAGAACTCACCGGGCTCAAAGGTCAGGTAAAGAGACATAGTTTCTAAGAAAGCACTTTCAGAAATCAAAAAAAGAAAATATTTTATTATAAAATTTAATTATTTTACATTTAAAATGTGAAATACATCTAGACAAAAATAACAAACTTGATGTACTTTACTTTACTTACTTACTTTACTTACTTTTAATGGCACAACAGCCCATGGAGGGCCTAGGCCGAGCTTTTTCGCATCCACTCATGTTGTGCGTGTTAGATTCTTACATGAATGGAAGGGACCTACAGTTTAATGCCGAATCCGAACGGCGAAGTGAAAAGCTTTACATAGCAATTTTTACTCTTGTAGGTTTGCCATTGCCTGCCAAGAGGTGGTGCCGTGTAGAAAAATTATTTTTTCTATTTTTGATTTTGCCTGTGCCGAGATTCGAACCCCGGACACTCTGCGTAGCAGTCCAACGCACTACCACTACACCACAGCGACCACACTTTACTTTACTTACTTACTTTTAATGGCACAACAGCCCATGGAGGGCCTAGGCCGAGCTTTTTCTCATTCACTCATGTTGTGCGTGTTATATTTGTACATGAATGGAAGGGACCTACAGTTTAATGCTAATCCGAACGGCGAAGTGAAAAGCTTTTCATAGCAATTTTTACTCTTGTAGGTTTGCCATTGCCTGCCAAGAGGTGGTGCCGTGGAGAAAAATTATTTCGTTCTACTTTTATTTTTATTTTTTTATTTTGCCTGTGCCGAGATTCGAACCCTGGACACTCTGCGTAGCAGTCCAACGCATTACCACTACGCCACAGCGACCACTAACAAACTTGATGTAGAATTTATAAACTCACATGGACCTATATATTTTTCAGAAACTACAAGCTGACAACACTTTTGTAAAAAGCCTAAGAAAAATTGGCAAATTTTAACAAACATGGAAATTTTACAAATTTCGCTGAATTTAACTTTTAAGAAATTCCAAAATAATATTTTAATAGTATCTGATGCCAGAGAACACTTAGTGCCAGCTATGTTACGCAGGAGTATTTAAGCTTTTTTGCTCTCTTGGTGACCACATTTCCTCGGGGTAGGCCAAAAACTTTTACACCCTCAAAAATTTCCCATATGGCAAATTTTCAAAACACGGCTTCTGATACCTTTTCAGATTGTGTTAATATAAAATGGTGCACATATGAGCTGAGTGTATGAGATGGCAGTGTAAGAATTCACGTTCGCTCAGTATGGCAAGTAATTTCATCGACAGCTCAGAGAGTTTTAGTTTTGGAACGCACAAAAAACAAAAGACTATTATTGGCATTTGCACCTTATCGTGTTGTGTTGCACATTGCACAGACATATTCAGTGATGCAAAAATCCTGCAACCCTGAAAGAAACAGCCTTCTCAAATGAAAGGGTTGTTGAATGGTTGCTTGCTTGCTAACTGTATTCCCTTTTTCGGGGGAGTATGTATGTATCTTTCGTAAATTGCATGCAAACATATAAATGTTCGTCTATGGTACAAATATAAAGCCATTTTGGCTTTAATTTCAACTCGTACTCCTACACTGCCGCCCGCCACCAACGCCTCCACTACGGAGCTACTCGTACGAATGTTTGCAAGAGTATGTATGTACTACACATGACTGGCTTCACAATTATTGCTGCTGTTGTTGAAAATGCATCACTAATGAATGGTGCTGTTATTGTTGTTGTCGTTTTTTGCCTCTCAAAGCCGCCAAGAGTGTCAATAATGTGTTTAAGAGAGCTGAGGAGAGGCAGATGTTGGAATACCCCAAACCAAAAAAAATTCATATATACGAGTACAATGCAAATTAAAGTCAACTCATTGGATTTGAGACTTGAACCAAGTATGGCGAGTAGAGTACATGATGATTGTTGGTAAAGGAGCAGGAAACGTGTGAAATCTTATTTATTTACAAAACACTTGAAATGGGGCAAAGACAATAGAAAAATTGTTGTTGCTGTTGTTGAATTTGCATGCAATAACAAATACTTCGTCTCTTCTAGCAACGTAATTTCATAGACACACACACAGACACACACACCTAACGACTTAATGCCATAGGCAATAAATTTTAATTTTTGGACAAGAGTAGATTTAAAATAATAATGCAGAGGGGGTTCCCCCAAGCAAACAGGAAAGGGGATTCGCAATGACGGAAGTTAATTCCTCAAATGTACATGTATAGCAAGCGAAAAGTTTGATTTATTTATTGCAGAGAATTTGATATGGACATGTGTGGTAGCATTTCTCGTGATGTTAATTATTTCGAAAATAAATTACTTAAGGAAATGTGAGTCGAAATTGCGATGGCGAGTCGCCAGAAGTTTAAAACAGGGAAGAAAATGTACGCTTGACAGGAAGTTCTACACGAACATGAAAGAAACCGTTAGAAATTCCTATCAAATTGACCGAGATTGTGACTTGACTTTCTGCTACTAAGAATTTTTTTTCTTTATCATAAGATCGAAAGTATAATATTCACATATTTTTGTTAGTTTCAATCTTATTAATATAATATGTGTTATAAATACGTTTTTAATAGGGGCATAACAATTTTGTATTTAAATACAAACGCACCATAAAATTTTTTTTATTTTTGTACTGGCAATGTCATAAGTCTACGTTTTTATTATGGTGAGCAACGTTTGGAAATTATTATTATTACAAGCGAGCAACGTTTGGAAATTATTACCGAAATTCTAAATTGGTGATCACAACTTTCAGAGAGCGCTTACAATTTGCAGTCGTAATAATCGTCCGAATCGTCTTGCGTGCTATAGTGAATAAATTCGAGTCAGCATATTCACTATTGAAAGGTGCTGTGCCAGTGAGAGACAACGTACCGGTCGAAAAACCGACAATATCACAGCAGTTCAAATCCAAATCAGTCAATTCCACGCCGTTTACAAGAATCGTCAATCTCTCAGTTCACATTGTGGCGAATTTTGCGTAAAGATCTTAGCCTACATCCTTACAAGATCAAATCAACACAAGAAATGAAGCCACGTGATGATTTTCAAGCGCCGAAACTTCTCCAATTGAACTCTACAAAAGTTTGAAGAAAACCTTGAATTTCAACGAAAAATCTTCAGTGATGAAGTTTGGCGATTTAACGCCGTTGGATTTCTTTGTATGGGACTACGTGAAGTAGTAGTCAGGAACAATATGCAATGCGAAATTGACAACGTGATGAAAAATTGGCTCCAAAGAATCGATCGCTGCCAATATGCTTGAGGTGGTCATATGAGCAATATCGATACTACAGATGTAAATTTCAGCCCAGCCCGATATATCATCTCATATCGTATTGTTATATCCTTATTGAAAACCGGTTTATATTACAAATATTTTCCCCAAAATCTGAAATGTGTATGAAATATTAGAATTTATTCATTCATTGACTCTGATTCATCGTTATATTTAGTCATATTTACAAAATCTTTGTGAGACATGCACAAAGAACAAGCTCTCGAAATTTGTCTGCTGCCTGCTACTTATGTAGTACATATGTATGTTTGCATTGCCGCCAACATGATGATGATGACGGCGATAATGAAAACCATTTTTAATAAGAGAGTTCAGTATCCTCGCACTCGCACTGGTACCACGCCTAACAACAACACGCAGGAAATAATACCATATCACATGAATTGTGTATTAAACTCAAAAATATACAATCAAATGTAGCTGCATACATACATACATACATACATATAGTATATATCCGTTTTTGTTGTTTTTCTTCATATTTATGTATTTTCATATAGTATCTTTTTTTTTTGTTGTTGTTGTTGTTGGTAGCATTATTATGGCTGCATACGAAGACAATGCAAAAAAATTGACTGATTAAATACAGTGTATGTAGTGTTATTATTATTTGTTGTAGTTATAGTTGCTAATCTTTTTTATTTTTTTTTTTTTTTTGTTGCTTCCTTTTTTCTTTATGATTTGTTGTTAAAACCTACACATAAACAAAGAAAAACAAAACAAAAAAGAGCAACTACCACTGCAACTATGATGATGACAATTGACGATTATTGCTGTTTGGACGGTTGTAATTTGCTTGTTGAAATTGGTAATTCAACATTTTAGTTGTTGTTTTCATTGTTTATATTGTGTAGTAACGCACAATGCCAAATTGCATATAAAAAAGAATTACAATCAGCTAAGACAAAAATAACGAAGAAAAAAAAAAGAAAAGGTTGGTGAAGAAAGCCGCAACACAAAATAATCAAATCAGTGTTTAATGATGCGTAGGATGGCATGAAAATGAAAAATAAAAAAGGTTCGAAGCACGACTAAGCTATCATCAACAGTCAGCAGTCAGTCAGTCGGCTGGCCCAAATGGAAATTGCCATTGTAATCGAAGTTGTACAGGGTACAAATGATAGATATTCTACAAAATAATTGGATTTTGATGGCGCATGCAGCGAAAAAAAAGAAAAATTAACAATCTGATAGACAGAGGAAGTAGATAAATAGCAATTACTTTGTGGGCATATACATACTCGCACATGCATACATACATATGTAGAATAGACATGTAATAAAGGTATTAGAAAGGTGAACAATAGACAAGCCAACACAAATATATGAAATGGAGATATGTATAATGCGCGAGTATGTGAGTCCGCTATGGTAGGACTTGATGTTATACTTTAAAAGATTTAATTGTTCCCATAGAAACCTTACGTTCACACACCCAGTTTTATTTCATTTTGGCTTTTGTTACTCATTCCAAACTCAAAAGAGTTCTAAACTAGAGGGGCTTAGGTCCTCAACGGGATGCTTTGCCATCATAGTAAGCTATTCCTTTCGAATACTACATTTTTAAATGTACGTATATCTCGAGACTTTTCAGTTTTCTAAAAATTAAAATTTTTATCAAAATAAATATAAGGACATTGCTGATTGATTGTATAATTAATAAATAAACTTATAAATTACAAATGAATTTTACAAGAAAAAAAGTAGTTCATTAAAAATTAATGAAAATCATTTATTAAAAACCAGTATAAGTATTAATGAAAAACTTAGTTAAATCAATGAAACACTCATTGAGTTAATGAATTTGTGCATTAAGTTTTATGAACTCGCATTAACTCGTTCATTGATATTATTCATTAATCGGAGTGCCATAACAAACCTTAACATAAACAATGATTTATTTAATGAAATTTTAATGAAATCGTTCGTTAATTCATTAATGAACATATTCATTGATTTTGGCTAACAATCGTTATATATTTCGGTATGTAAGTACTTATATCTATTTTTGTTGCTGCTGCTTCTTGGCAGTGTCAGAAAAAGTGTTGGCCGAATAATTGTACTTGATATTAAGTAGTACAGACTAAACTCTCACCCGGAAAGTTGCGGTTTCGATTATCGTCTTGGTGGATAGAAGTGTCGTCAGTGTTGAGCCGGTGTCAGGGTTGAGTCTAAAGTTTTGTACTAAGTAGCACCAGCTATTTATGTCTACTGGGAAACTTGTCTCATTGGCAGTAAACTTTCAGTGTCATTACGAATACGGAACGCGAACACGATATATGCATGGTGTTTATATATGCAATGTGTTTAGAAAGTAAAAAAGTGCAATTTTATGGGACGAAAATGGATCAAGAATTCCAAAATATTATGGATAAATCAAGGTGATGTAAAATAGTTGTGTTGTGAATAAATTACAAAAATGTTTTATTTTAAGCTACGCTAACGGCTTTTGAGGCCAAAGCTTAGCCAAAAAATTGTCAGTGTTGGGCCAACTTGAATGTATAGGTTATAGGTTATAAGTGTTTTAAACTCTGAAACTTTTGGGGTGACAACGAAATGCAAATAACATAAATTGTAGAAAATAAAACTTAAAAATACTGCATTCCCCATATTTTTTTTTTTATTTTAGGAGCACATCTCGTCATAACCGATCGAGCGATGGCCGAAATTTTGATTTTGCCGATATGATTTTAATAGCCATATTTCCGTGTTTCAAAACTCAAGTACATAAATTTTTGCAAGCCATAGAAATAGAGAGACATCTCAGAAACCAATTTAACCAATAAGTATAACTTAATGATTCCTGGATACACATTCTACAAAACAAACAACCCCGATGGCAAAGCGCATGAAGGAACAGGGATTTTGATTTTTAAAAAAACACTTTAAAATATGCAAAGGTCTATTTACAAGCAACAACGGTTTCTGTAAAATTCTGGAATATGGTAGAGCATTGTACTGCATACATTTTGGCATACATTTTGGGGTCAAGATTAATAAACCCAAAACGAAATCAACTATATTCAGTTTTGGCGACCCGATCCTTAAATTTAGTCTTCATGTCGTTACCTCCATACACGCATTGGCTCTCACACCACAAAAAAAAAACTCCCGCTGAAATAGATTTTGCAATAAACAAGAATATAAATCGACATTTGGTACCATTCACCAGTAATATCAACCCTCCATAAACAAGCGCAGCACATTGCCCAAAAATGTAATATCGTTACCACGAAGAAAACCGACAGGCTTAGGTATCGAAAATGCGTAAGTAGCCACTAGAACATTGAGCCACCTCTCAAAAATAAAGCAGACAATGATATTGCTTTAAATTACTTCAATGCAGTACTGCGTGGACGGAACCACAGTAACAAACTCAATACCCGAACAAAGTTTCGAAAAATTTAATAGCCGAATTAAGCAGCCTTACATCCGAGAAAAGGCATTGAAGAAGAGAATGGCAAACGTATCGATCACCAGCAAACAAACAAAAACTGCCTGAAGAATATTTTTGATTGTGCCTATAACTTTACAATTATTTAGCAAATCAATTTGCAATGTTTATGTTGCTTCTGCCAAAAGCTTTTCAATCATATGCATAGACCAACACTGACAGAAATATTTTTCTTTTCAAGACCTTTCCAACTGATTCAAAAAACTGAATCTTACACGGAAGTTATAGGCACGCGTCAAAAGGTCGCTCAACCCTGACAAGATTCTCCAATTAAGATTTTTTTAATTTTAATCAACAAAATAATATATTTTTAGTAATTTTAATGAACTTTTTCGTTAAGTTGTACATTATTTTCATTAAATCTGATTCATTAAAAAAAAGTTGAATGAAAACCATTCATTAATTTTATGAAGTTTTTCATGGGAACTCATTTAATGTACCTTTTTTCATTATGTAATTTGTTATTGATTTTGTGAACATTTTCGGTTGTGTGTAATATGAAAGACTAAAAGTATGCTGCACCCGTTCGTAAACAGTACAAATTGACATTCCCCTTTATATAATTAGAAATACAAATATTTAGCAAATATAGAAAAGTGCAAAAATCCGACATTTCTAGCACTTGAGCACGGCAACGGGCAACGATGTCACCAGCATGTGGTGGCTGTATTTAGTGTATGGTATGTAGTTTTTAAGTACTATATTATTACATACATACATAAGCACCTACATACATACATACATACATTCTGACAAAAATAAGTGAAATAAAAAGTGAAAGTGTAAAGACATTTTAGGTGCAACTAGCGCGGCGACTCGCAGTGATAAAGGTGAATAAACGCAACATTATTTTTACCCTTTTAATACAATTAAAAATAGAAAAATACCAATAACAGCAACAGAAGAAGCTACAAACAGCAACGTCAGCAATAAATAGCAAAAGCAGCAGCACGCACCACCAACCACGAATGAGACGTTAATTAAAATGCTTGGAAACATTTGTTGGCTTCTTCTTTGAATTGAATTCATCGAATAGATGGATGAAAAATTATGCAATAGTAAATATTATTTGTTTAAATTGATATATAAAAGAGAAGCAATTGTCGTCGACAATTATTGTAATTACTGTGCGGCATATTTATTTTGCGGTATATGTACTTTAGTATGTGCAAACAAAACCCATACAGAAATATTAGTGGGTGCATGCAACTCAGTCAGGAACACGCAAAATGGCAATTGTTCAATTCGAATATTAACGTTTCGCAGATTTTTGCAATTCAAGATACAAATTGGTTTGTTAATCTAGATGTACGAGTATGAATGCGACATTTTACTACATTTTACTACAAGTCAACTGACATGCACTGAAAATGAAGTGTACGGCAGGTGGGCACTAATCGACTTGGCTAGGTCTTGTGTACCCGCCCAAAAGAAAATCGAAATATTAAAATCTTTGCATTGCTAATGTTGCAACTTCCACCGATTTGAAACTGGTGTGCAATGATCTATTGCTTAAGTTCAATATCAAAAATGTTGTAAAAGATAAATGAACAAAAAAAAAATACACAATCCAGTTCTTGTCTACAACTCCATCATAACTAGAATTTAGTTAAAAGTAAAAAATAAATAAAAATTTAAGTGTTAAATTTGATATCATGATTATAGAACTCTTGAGTAACCAATATTCCAATTCCAGCACATATTTCTTATCGAATTATGTATAATAATTTGATTTCTGACGCAAGAAAAAACTATTACTCTTGAACAAAAGACGTGAATGTGAATAGTGAATACTACAAAAGGTCTCAACTTAATTATTTACTAACCCAGAACAGAATAAAAATCGCATAACTCTTGCAATCAATAGCCTGCGTTTTATTCGCCAAGTAATTAACCATGTGCGAATAAAACGATCAAGTTATTAAATTATGACATGCTATTGTCATTCACATTAGCTCCATAACACTGGCGGCAGCTGAAGTTGAACTTCCAGCACATAGGACACACAAGTATAAGCGTTTACCTTCTTTAATTTAGTTATGTGTGAACTTGTCCTTGCGCACCACATAGGTAAGCTTGAAACAGGGGCTGGGCAAAAGGCACCAAATCACTGCGGCCTATTGTGAAGAGGCCAGCCATTGAATACCATAAGATACTCTTCCTAGGCTTGTAGATATCGCTGGGAGTCATATTACCCACTTCAACCGTGTTTGGGTATGCAATATATAGTAAGATGACGAAGTCTAAGCCTTGCAAGCTTGTCAAATTGGCACAGAATGTGCTCTGCTATTTCCTCGTTTTCGTTACAAAATCTATAGAAGTCGTGCAGAATTGTTCCCATGTTAGCAAGATATTTCCCAGTTAGGGTGTCCAGTAAGAAATCCTGTGACAGTTCGGATTCCGTTTCGGTTTAACATCAAGAATTGTTTTGTTCTTAACTTCGATACACTTGGCATCAATGATTTTGCTTGTCTGTTGCCTAGGGTGTCATCCCAGGTCGTCCTCGCGCAATACATAACTTTACTTTACTTTTTACTTTTAATGGCACAACAGCCCATGGAGGGCCTAGGTCGAGCTTTTCGCAACCACTCATGTGGTGCGTGTTATATTTGTACATGAATGGAAGGGACCTACAGTTTAATGCCGAATCCGCACGGCGAAGTGAAAAGCTTTTCATAGTAATTTATACTCTTGTAGGTTTGCCATTGCCTGCCAAGAGGTGTGCCGTATAGAAAAATTATTTTTTCTACTTTTTGATTTTGCCTATGCCGAGATTCGAACTCCGCACACTCTGCGTAGCAGTCCAACGCATTACCACTACGCCACAGCGACCACATAACATTTTAGATTAATTTTTAACTCACTATTTTTCTTCGGTGGATATTTTAACCATTGCCTGCCAATTTATTTATGCCAATATTTTAACCGGTGCCGTGTAGAAAAATGTTTTTTTCTACTTTTTGATTTTGCCTGTACCGCGATTTGAATCCCGGAAACTCTAGCAACCCAACTACGCTACGGCAACCGCTAACAACATGCTAGCTATATATAGAAGCTATATTTATACGAGGTACCTCTGTTGTTTACCTCACAATTATCGCTGCTAGTTATACATAACTATGTTGGAGCGATAGTCGAATAAAACGCAGCTACAGTGTCAAACATCTGGTGTCGTAAGTTAATAATGCTACCAATATTTTTAAATCACTTAAAATTTACTATTTATTAACTAATTATATTCCATTTAAATAAACAAAATCCATCGAAATATGATGTTTTCTTGGGTTTTTAGCCGTGTTGCAAAACCGCCACACAAGCAAATTTATTGAAACCAATTTGATGTTCAACTACTCATGCCATAAGTTATGTTTTTAATCGTACTAGAAATATTTTATATTACAAATTTATTATTTTTCTAAATTGTTATTATGCATATACTTTTTATGAAATAAATCATTACGAAAAATCAAATCGAGACTTCGAAAAATCGTTCGTTAGAGTAGCGGCTATTTGTTGTTTCTTGGAAGCTTCACAAGTATAAAGTATTCAATTAAATTTGAAGTAATTAATACTTTTTGACAAATTGTGAGTAATTTTTCAATGGAAAAAATTTAACACCAATTTTTCATGTCAATTTATACGCTCTAATTAATTGTGCAATTTTATGCATGTCGCCGTTGTCGTCGCCGGCAAGCAAATTGTACAACACAACATGAATTAGTCACAAATTCATAATATTTAACAACATACAAAAAGCTATGTAAAACAACAACAATAAGCAAGTTGGTTCATAATGAATTTGTGCAGACTCGCCGCTGGTACTTCACAAAACAATTTGTTGCATTCTCTGTCGATTGAACAAGAATCTCTGTCGATTGTGAACTACTGATTCTGTCTGTACGCAACAACATATTGAAAAGTGCACAATAGCACAATAGCCTAAACATTTAAGTGTAGGGTGTAGTATGCAAGAAACAATGCAAAATAGGCTTCCACCATTCATATGAATGGAATGAATTTTATCAGGAAAAACAAGTTTTATCTATGGCACAATTGCAACCCACAATATTACATATAATATTATAAATATTATGCTTACTTATATAATTGTAAGCTGTTGTTATACTTATATAATATATTTTTAAGATTAAATCGAGAATTAGTTAAAAACAAAATACGAGTATGTATTGAAATGCCGAAGAGAACAAATTATTATAAATTACGTATATAAATATTGCATAAAACAGAGCAATCAAATGATAAAACAAAAGAGGCAGTGGCTTAGAGATTAAGAAAATTACACATCGCATTGATGGATTGAAATCTATGTAAAGGGTGAATTTTTTGCTATTTGGTTTTTGACGTTCATATTTCTGACAGTTCACGCGTGATTCCTGACATGTGTCGAAGTAAAAAATGCTCAGTTTGGTTTGCCATTTCATCATGAATAGACTTACGCCTGAACAACGTTTGCAAATTATTGAAATTTATTATCAAAATTCGATTCCGTTTTGTTATCGCAAAATTATCTTCAGCGACGAGGCTAATTTTTGGCTCAATGCAGAAGCAATTCAGCAGCTACCAATACATCCCGAAAAATGGACTGTTCATGCACTGGTGTGGTTTATGGGCAGGCGGCATCATTGGGCCGTACTTCTTCAAAGAAGATGAAGGCCGCAACGTTACGGTCAATGGAGAAAGGTACCGGTTCCGTTCGATGATAACAGACTTTTTTGCCATTGCCGAAAATGCAAGAATTGGACTCGGCCGACATGTGGTTCCAACAGGACGGTGCCACATGACACATGCCACACTGCACGCGAAACCATGCATTAATTGAGAGGTGAATTTGGTGATCTGTTAATCTCACAGTCAATTGGCCACCAAGATCGTGTGATTTGACCCCGTTACATTATTTTTTGTGGGGTTATGTTAAATCTCTTGTCTATAGGGACAAGCCAAACACGATTGCTGCTTTGGAAGCCAACATTTAAAGCGTCATTGCGTCATTGGTGAAATTCCGGCTTTTAAAAGTAAATGGCAGGAATTGATTTATCATCCAAATAAAAATTGCATTCACTTTTGTAAGATTTCTGTGTTTTTTACAATTTTCGAATACCAAGCTCTTTAAAAATCACCCTTGAATATATACTTGACGTGAAGGAAATGCCATATCTATCGAAGGCAAGCATTAAATCATTATAATAATTAACAACAACTACGCAAAATTAAAAACAACGAAAAAAAAGTTTCCAAAGAAGACAAAGATGTTGATTTTACTATGTGAAGAATATGACAGATTAACTTCAAAGACATCTAATCCAATGCATTCAGCTTGCAGAAACGCACAGATGGATAGAAATATTAAAATCTACATTCATACATCCACATGCATATGATAAATATGACAAGCGAAAATTAAAGTACAAATTTAATTGAAGTTATAAAAGAAATTAACCATCCACCCACAATCTCTCGTTGCCATGAGTCAGCCAGTGTTCAATTAACTCCAAACCGAATAATTAAACAAATTCATTCCTTTGTCATGTGTGCGAGACAGTAGTACTCGTAAAGTGATTGCAAAAAGGAGCAAACCAAAAGAAAAAAAACAGGAATGTACTTAATATTAGTGCACCACAAAAAGCACACGCCACTTACATATAAGGTAACAAAAAAACAAAAAACAACCACAACAAACAAAAAAACAACCAAAAAATGAAAACAAATAAAAATATACTCTATTATAGCTACATGCATACATAACTATAATTTCTGCTGCATAAAAACTTTTCTATATGTGTGTATGTATGTATGTAAGTATGTATGTATGCCTACAATAACCAATTTATGTCCATATAAGTTAAGATGAAATATAAAATATAAAAAAAAATAAAATGTCAAATAATTGAAAGTGAATTTGAATTTGTTACCAAAAATGGTGGCAGCACAATTGGTATTTCACTACAATTTGTTTACTTTAAGTTTCTGCTTGAATAAAGACACACCGCAAATTTATATACGAGCACAAATATTTACCGCCGTGCAGAGTAATTATATCGATAAATATACATATGGTACATATGTATAAATATACGTATTTATTTGTATAGGACGGCTGGCTAGACGACTTTCTGCTTTTATGCGTTTACGCGCACCCGGTCACGCAGCAGCACATTCAAAGTCAATGAACAACAACACTCGAAAGTTCCGACATTTTGACATTCTCAAAGTCACTTTTTAATGTGCATTGGTTGTTTCTCCTCTTTACACATTTTCAATTAACTACTTACACAAGTCGTAATAATTGATGGTGTGTGATGAAGAATGAATCGATTTGATTTTATGAATTTGTGTTGTTCATAAAACTTTTCCGAAATCTAGTTTATTAGAAGAAATTGCCAAAAAAAAAAAAAAAAAAAAAAAAAAATAGTTGAGATATTAGTTGGCTCTCATATACAGGAAATTTAGAATCTACATACAGGGTGCGCCATCTTTTATGTCGATTTTAACTATGAATCGCTTAACAGCGAAACAACGCGCCGAAATAGTGATATGACGCTGTACTTACTTACTTACTTACTTTTAATGGCACAACAACCCATGGAGGGCCTAGACCGAGCTTTTCGCATCCACTCATGTTGTGCGTTATATTTGTACATGAATGGAAGGGACCTACAGTTTAATGCCGAATCCGAACGGCAAAGTGAAAAGCTTTTCATAGCAATTTTTACTCTTGTAGGTTTGCCATTGCCTGCCAAGAGGTGGTGCTGTGTAGAAAAATTATTTTTTTAACTTTTTGATTTTGCCTGTGCCGAGATTCGAACCCCGGACACTCTGTGTAGCAGTCCAACGCACTACCACTACACCACACAGCGACGCTGTACTATACATTGAAAATAGTCGTTCAGTTGTGTTAACTCAACGTACATATCGTCAAAAATATGGTATCGTGGCCAACAAGCACCGCACAGTCTGACAACAATAATCGTCGTTTTGGTGTCGAATTTTGTTGAACACAGCACAGTGAGAGATCGTCATCAAACTGTTTATCAACGTCCAAGACGTTCCAATGAACTGGTTGAAGAGGTAACAGAGAGTATTGTCGTATAACCACTGCGCTCAGCATTTTGGCGTCAGTGGAACCACCTTACGGCGCATTTTGAAGGATGATTTGCATTTGTTTCCGTATCAAGAGCAATTGACTCAAAGAATATTTGCCGACAGACCGTCCACGTCGCTTGGAATACGGTCAAACAGTCGCTCGAATGGTTGACAATGAAAATGGCGACATTGACTGGCCACCCAGATCTCCAGATTTGACCCCTCCTGACTTGTTTTTATGGGGTCATTTGAAAAGCAAAGTATACGCCAGGCAAACCTCACACAATTGACGAGCTCAAGGCAAACATTCGAGACGAAAAAATGATAGAAAACGCAGCAAATAGGGCGCATTTGGTTTTGGTCAATAACGGCGGCCACTTGATTGATGTTGTATTCAAAGACTAGTCCAAATAAATTGTAAAGAATCAAATTAAATAAAAATACCTCATATATGGAAATCGGTTGTTCAAAATTCACATACCGACATAAAAGGTAGCGCACCCTGTATGTGTGTATTCCCGAAGGAATGGTAGGATCAGTGAGTATTAGTCGGACGTTTACACAAGGTTTATTTACTGCTTTAATGATTACCTTTCCTAGGGTTAATTACACCGGTCCCTTGATTTGTACGGTAATCGAATTAAACGGTTTCGGGTTAACAGGTTTTTTTAAATTTTAACAAAAATTTAAAATGCGCTTATAATAAATATCCACAAATATATAAAGAAGAGAAGAAAATATAAATTGTGTATAAAAAACAAAACAAAAAACACAAGTTACAATATTTTAATTCGATAAAAAATTTACAATAAATATGGTATATTTTAATTTTTTCCAAATTTAAATAAGTCAGTTATACATAATTAACATGAATATCAAAAAAATTATCCACATTAATAGAACAGACAGATCATACGATCGCTTCCGAGCCCGATGCGGTGCCTCATCAACGGGCTTTGTGAAAGATCCTCTACCAAAAAATTTAAAAATCCTATAACTATGGAAATAGTAAAAAATATTATAAAGTAAATTACAATTACAAGACAACATTTTCACTGAATAGTATTGTCGAAAAATTTTTTTATTGGGTGGCTGTCTAGAAGACACACTTGGGCCAGAACGGTTCATTGTTATGGTATACCACATAGTGCGAAAAGTTCGACGTAGGCCATCCACGGAATGTTGTGCCATTAAAATAAAGAAAGAAGTATTACTGAAAGAGCTACCACAACTGTTTCATTACATGCTATTCCCTTCAACACGATTGAATCTTTTGACGTTCAAATATAAATGTATGTATTTTGTTTTTTTTTTCACAAGTAGAGGTTCACAAGTAGAGGAACTATGGCTTATTATACGGAGGAACGGTTCATCCAAATAGTTCAGATATTAGAGACACGGACTCTACCAAAATCGACTCCTCAATCTCGGGGCGCAGACTTCGATAGTTTAGTGAATAGATTTTCACCCGGGAGGAAGCGGGATCGATTTCCGTCTTAGTCTGGTGGTTAATTATAATAAAACTTATTATACACTCGTATTATAATATACCGATATGTAGTGAATGAAAGTTATAAGAAAGTGTAATTCAATTAGCTTTTAGTTACCATAGACAAACTGGAAAGGGACAAATCAAATACAATTTGTATTACGAATTGAATTAATTACAAATAGCGAATTGTACCTAATTTTTGTAATTTTAAATAAAATTATGTGCTATTCTGTCCGAATTCTTATTGAACAACAGACTCCAATTAACCGAATGGTTCATAAATTAAGTTGAGAAAACTTACACCATAAAGTCGAATTCATAAACTTAGTAACTTTAAAAAAAAATACTTTTTGAATTAAAACAGATTTTCGTTTCAACAATGGTTGACTGAGTTCTTCACTGTAAATAAGTAAATAATCGCGTGGACGAAACTAACAATGGTCCCTCACATTGCACGAAATTTAAATACCCTTCCTCATGGTTTAATTAAATGACTTAAATTAAGCATACATATGTATAAAAAATTTTGTAAAAAGAAACCATTGAATAGTAACTTTGCATGTGAAACATTTTAATGCACTTCAGTGCCCAATTTCAAAGTCAATCGTCGTCGTCGTCGTCGTTGTCGTCATTGCATGCCGTTGCTGTCATCGTCAGCCACATTTGAAAAATGAGAGTGAAATTGGAGCTATTGTGTCCAGCAGTATCTGGAGAGACCTTTGTGTTAGGTAACTTTGAAATTTGTTGGCTTCTTCCTTAATTTTCTTTTTCTAAAATACTTATTTATGATATACACAGTGAGACAAATGTGGCAGCGACGAGAAAATGTCCAAAAGAATTGTAAATGCTCCAGGTACAGCTACTTCCTACTTACACCTACAAAACTTTAGTTCGTTTGGTTTCAAAGAAAATAAATAGTACTAAGTATTATATATAAAATAAAAAGCCAAAGGGAAAACATTGAACACATTATGTGTATCTTTTATTTTACCAAAATGCATTCTGCCTGGATGTGCTAAGGTAAAAAGAAGGTATCATCAAAACTGTAGGTTGTGTTTTGAGTGACAGTATGAACACATTCACTAAAAAGGAGTAAGGAAAGCAAAAACAAAATATGTAGTATATTGTATGTGCAATACTGTGTATAAAAAAGGAAACATACGATAGATAGACATAGGGCTAACAACAGATAGACATGACAATATATTATATATGAGTGACTATGTTACAGTCAGAGTCAGTCAATGCCGTTGTGTGTTTTGCTGTTTTGTGTTATGTTTACCTCTGTGTGCTGTGTGATGATGAAAAGGGTGTGTTTTCCTGATGATATTCGTACACTACAACGACAACAAAATGCGTTGGTGGTTTTCATGTTCTTGCAATGCTCTGAAGAAGTATATACAATTTTGTTATTAACTACAAAAAAAAAAAAAAAAAATTCAGCAGTTGGCTGGTTATTGTGGAAGCCAAACTTAATATGAGAGGCTTTAGCATTTATTGTGTGTGCAAGTACCAGCAGCTTAAAAGCATAAATAATTTCAGGAGACATCCGAAATGTGTATTTAGTTAAAAGCATTATGTCGTACCATGAAAGTTATACACTCTGAATAATGCATCTTGGTTAATTTATGGGTGATTTATTGGAAAAGCTCCTACTTCATTCACACTTATGCAGCGCATTAGTATTAATTGAGTTCAATGACCTGAATTTATGCAATGGGAGCAAACACATACACACATACAAATTGAAAAAATCATCAAATCGCGTGTCTTGTCACATGCACTGAAAACTGAACACACGTTAACGTTTAAATGTGTCCTGTCAATATGTACAAAGTAGTCGGCATAAGCTACAAGTACGAGAATTGTATCCTGTGGCAACGAAAGGTACCCAACAATAACTTCAAATACGAGACAACAAAAGCAGGTGGCAATTTTTCTTAATACCTATGTTTTTATATTTCGATCTGTATGAAATTGAAGAGCTCAGGAAAATGAAATTGAGCTCAAAAATTATACTATTTTTTTATGAGCTTAGGAAGAAAGAATTGCTATACTGGAACCCTATCATTTATGAATCAAGTCATTTATTCCGAATCTATTTATTTTTAATTATTTAATTGCAATTTACAGTGTAATTTTTCTTTGTATCCATTAATAGTTTGAATTATTTGAATAAATATATACAAAACTGATACCAACAGTTTAGGGAAGTTGTGTACTTAGTAGGGACATAAATACTGTTACACACATTTGATGTTATAAAATTAAAAATAATTTTTTTTTTTGACCAATTTTTTACAATATATTTATTGATATACAATTATTGTATACAAAAAGCAATTACTTATTCGAAATGCCCACCTTTAGCCTTCACTGACGCCTTAAGTCGCACTGGCCAATCATCAATAGCTGCACGCACCTCGTGCATTGGAAAAGTGCTGACAGCACGAATCAAAACGGTCTTCAGAGAATCAATGTTGGGGTACCCTTTTGTGGCTAACCATGTCCTCTAAAACTGTCCATAATTTGTTATCCAGTGGGTTCAGATCTCGGCTGCCAGACGGCCATTCTTCAGAGCAAATGAAAGCTGGCAAATTATTTTGAAGTTTTAAGCCAGGACTGGGTCGCTTTGACTTATGAGCTGGACTTTCCTCCTAGAAAGTCCACGGCCTGCACCGTAAAAAATTGTTCATCCGTAATCAAGATTTTTCTGTGCAAGTTAAGTTATCGGCGTGCTTCACCAAAAGCCGGCCATTAAAAGTAAAAGTAAGTAAGTTTACCAAAAGACGTTTTGATTTTTCTACCCTATTATTTTCCAGAGCTGCAGTCAACAAATGTCCGGTGGGACGTTTGAAAGCAATAAGTCCCAAGGCTTTTTTATTAATTCGACTCATGGACTTTTGCGTGATATTCATCTCTGCTTTCGAAGCGGATATCGCTTAATTCTTGATTTGACGACTTTGATGACTTGCAGTGTGGCGGTCTTTGATATGTCCAGTTTCCTCAAACAGTTTTATGCACCGGTAAACGAACATGCGACTAATCCCGAGTGAGCGAAGCGTTTTGAGAATATCGCCTTTTTTCATTTCACACTTAAAAAGTGCTATAAGAGCGATACGGTTCTCAATATCTGACCACTCCATGGTGAAAGCTGACACAATTTTGAATTCCCGTCACAGACTAACGCTATACTTATAGAGGTTAACTTTCATAAACCATGTGGTAATAACAGGGTATGTTCAATTCTACTATTGGAATGGGTGTGTTCAATGTTGTAACAGTATTTATGTCCCTACTAAGTACATATTGCAATCATCTTAACAACCATGAAACCACAACAAAAATGTAACTTTATTTCTACGAGAGTTGTTATGTAATTAAAAATCAAAGTAGCTGATAATAAAAATGAAACAAAAATATGTACAATAACAAGAATACCAAAATCTAGACTGTACATTCTGGTGATAGGTTGAAGAGATCCTTTGTGTCTGCGACTGCCTCTCGCTAGACAAAACTGTAATAGGTATTTTGGTTGCAATATTTTAATTATACCCAAGGGTGACATATGACTACATAATAAAAACAATGCAAGCAAAATCTGATATGTTCATAAAAACCGTGTGTCCACTTGTGTGATGTCAATAGTAACAACTGGAATTAAATGATTAAGGCAATGATTTGTTCGTCAAACAGAAAATCTGAAATGAGGCGTATCAATTCACTTAAAGATTTTCCCCATTTATTTTGCAATAACTAACGAAATTGAACGAAACTGCAGTTTGCATCACAAAACACACACATACACACTTTCGCATAAATCTCGAAATCATTTATTATTTGAAATGAAAATAATATTTTTGGCAAGCACTTACAAGCAACCGTACATATGTATGTGTACCTCCTAAAGCATGCATGTTAGTTTGTTTATTTTAAGGGGAAACAATTTTGTGCGAAATGGAATCAAGAGACCACCCGTTGGTCTTTAATATAATATTTTTGCGCAAAAGTAGGAAATACTGGATGGATTTTGACATGTACAGCATGTACATATGTATGTGTGTGAGTGAGTGTATGCAAGCAGCAGCGGCAACAACAGCAGCGTTTGCGGCACTGCATTCGCGACACCCCTCTCTCTCTCCAGTTTTGTGTTACACATTTTCGAATAATAAGTGTATTTTTATATTGCCTTGTCAACGTTATTCGTGCGAGTACATCATCACATGTTTATGTATGGGGAGTGTGCTGCTGTAAGCATGCGCACTACACACAGCTGCAACACTTTCCTGGATTCATATGGCATGACATGACATTCACATTGTTGCCATGATCACTAGAAATAGTTAGCATTTCTACCATTTTTTATTATAAAAAAACGGTGGTAACAGTTAGCAAAGATTAGGTTTTATAATCATTAGATACTGCTACAAGAGGCGACCAATTTGCATTTGAATTAATAAAGCTTAGAAGATTTATAGGGTAAGGGGAAAAAGGTCTATTCTTAAAGGGAAAAAGGCCCTTTTCTTAAGGCCTATCATTCATCTAAAAATATAACTCGCACAATGTTGAGATGAAAGGGGTCAGAGAAAAGAAATTAGATCATTTTGTATCTTTTCAAAGATCCAATTAAATTTATGAGTTTATTATCTTGAGGTTTTAATTAATATTCATATTCTATGTAAGTATATTCATAAAAGTTCATATGTTGGAATTTATTGTAGAGTAATGTTTCAGTGGTCGCTGTGGTGTAGTGGTAGTGCTTTGGACTGCTACGCAGAGTGTCCGGGGTTCGAATCTCGGCGCAGGCAAAATCAAAAATATAAAAAATTATTTTTCTGCACGGCACCACCTCTTGGCAGGCAATGGCAAACCTACAAGAGTAAAAATTGCTATGTAAAGCTTTTCACTTCGCCGTTCGGATTCGGCATTAAACTGTAGGTCCCTTCCATTCATGTACAAATCTAACACGCACAACATGAGTGGATGCGAAAAGCTCGGTCTAGGCCCTCCATGGGCTATTGTGCCATTAAAAGTAAGTAAGTAATGTTTCATAAGGAAATCATATGTATTTGCTACAATAGAGTAAAATCGGTGCGAAAAGCTCGACGTAGTCCAATCATGGGAAGTTAATGTAATTAAAAGAATGAAGAAGAAGAAGAAAAGTAAAATCGGTGGGGAAAAGTTCAAAAACTGTAAATATTACATTTTGGGGTTCCTGTATCCCAAACAGGGGATCGGAGGCAGTTCATGTGTTTGGCAACCCTAGTAATTTCTTTTTTTTTGTTCTTTTCCCCGCAGACATATTTGATACTTTTCGGTGTGATTTCCGAAATTTGATGGTATTCAAAAAAAGCTCTTTAAAAAAAACTCCTCTGCAAAAGGGTAAGGCTGTGGTTATATTCAAAGTTTATTCGGCGAACACCATGCAATTGTTGTTGCCCGAACACGAAAAAAAGAGCTTTTAGTCACTCTCACACCGAACACAATATGCTGGGTGATAAGTATGTACACCGAGCACGCCGAGTATTCAGGTTTAGCAATGAGTTATTCTACAAAAAAAGGAACAAAAATGTATGTAAAATTGAAGGAAAACATGCAAACCTGTACATCATTATTTTCATATGCAGAATAGCGAATTTGCGAATTTTTTTAGTTTTTAAAAGTGAATATTAAATATATTATTCATAAAACTATTGAAGAAAAATCATTTTATTTTCATAATTTTTTAGTTATATTGTTAATTTCACGCTCCATATTAATAAAATCGCTTAAAGTTTTTTGGTATACCATTTAGTGTTGCCGTTGCGACCAATACAGTATTACAAAAAAACTGAATTTCGACAAAGAGCAACTTAGTAACGAACATCAATGTAACCACTATTCCCAGCATTAGAGTAAAATATGATGTGCTCGTCGAACAGCGAACACCAGTATAACCAGCAGCTTAGGAGAGAAAATGGAGGATACCACCAAGACAAAAAAAATATGTAGAGCCTTCTTAAGAACTTTGAACTTTTTCTCACACACGCAGTTATTCCTTTTTGTAATGCACAACGGCCCATGGAGGGCCTAGGCCGAGTTTTTCGCATCCACTCTTGATGTTGAATATTTATAGGTCTCCTACAGTTTGAACGGCAAAGTGAAAGCTTTTCTTAGTCAATTTTTACTCTCGTATGTTTGCCACATTGACTGCCAGGAGGTAGAAAAATCAATATTTGAACCACGTACACGCTGCGTAGCAGTCTAGCGCACTACCTACTACATCACGGCGAACATCGAGACATCGGAGTTCTTATGTAAAAAGTTTATTGTTACATATCACTGTATCTTTCCTTTCTTTTAAAATCTCAAAAACTTGATGTGTTATGGGGAAGAAAATGGACAACAGCCAACAACGGATTTAATTGACCTAAATCCACACATATACATTTATACATATTTATACATATACATATATTTTATTCTGAAGCAAAAAGTTTAAAATCTGTGGCACTGTATTATTATTTCACAAGTTATATTTTTGATTAATAATATTCAATTTATACTTTTGGGACACAGTCATATACCAAATCTGAACTTATTGGTCTGGCAAAGGACCTTATTGATCCATGAAATTAAACTAAATATTCAATCTTTTTTCTTGTTAAAATTTATTCCAACTTCTGAACATAAGCTAGACAAATAATGCAAAAAACATACCAAAAAAACCTGCAGATATATTTCTTATCATAACAAAAGTTCAAAGACTTGAAAAATAATGAAGAAAACATTCTTCTTCAGACTCTATTAATTGCAACTGTAAATTAAGTTTAAGTTTGTATTTAATACTTTTAATCAAACAAAGGAAATGCATGGGCTGGCATTGGGACTACTGGCAAAAATGAAAGCAAGCCAGACTAATCATAATCTTTATATTCAGAGCGAGAGATAGAGGAAGGGAGGAGGCAGAAGAACAGTAATCAAACTTCAGCAACAGCGATATAAATCACGCGCTGATGCTTTTCATTAATTAAAATGGAATGCAATGGAATACATTGAAACTTACGATGCAAGTAAGTAAGTAGTTTAAAACTTCATTGCAAGAAACCAATTTGTATGTGGATGTAAATAGTTAAAAACAAAAAAAATTTCAATTAGGTAATTTTAATAACTTGTATTTACAAAATGCAACCAGGAAATAATTTTCAACATGAAATAACAGCTTGCACATTTATACAAAAAATTGCACAGTTAATATTAAATACTTGACCATTTCATAATAAGCGAATAGAACAGAAAAAAATTACAGCAACTCACAAGAGCTCACAAGTGAAATTCGCAAGAAATTTATAAAGAAACAACAACAGCAACAACAACAACAACCATGACAGAAACAATAGCAAATCCTTAACGAACTTTTAAATGCCTCATTGTTGTATTCATGCAGAAGTAAACGCGCGTGTTTCTATGCAACCGGCACAGTATGAGTGAGTTGCCGAGGTATAAATACCATACACAATAGAAAATTACAAATGGACATGCAATTTTGTTGCAATTGTTTTAAAACTAAATTACAATCAAACACCACGAGTAGAAGCGAGTAGAAGTGTAAGAAGAAGAAGAAGGAGAATCAGTAATGTTGCTCATTACTTATTCAGTAAATGTGCGCAAGCGTATGAATTCGAGATATTCTGATATCGATGCTTCTTCTGAGGATATTTTCCCGGCATGCCTCTCTTGATTAACAATACAAAGCAATTAGCTACCTACTACAGGCGAACGATAACGAAAAGTGATTTGTTTGTATTATTGTTTGTTTAAGTCATTCTAAATAATAAATAAATACAAATACACATTTGAGTTTAGTCAAAGTCAAATCATATTCCCTCCAAGTTTGCATTAGGTTATTGAACGTTGTCACAACATACTACAATCAACCAAGTACAAATATTTTGCATTCAAAGAAGGCGACGCACAGTGTCACGAGTGCCGCCAAAAACACATAAAAAGAATCGATGTTCAAAATATGGAAAAAATTTCTTACACATAGGAAGGTAATACACCTAAGTATTAAGACTAACCCAAAATATTATCTCAATACTTGAATTATTGTAGCCACTACAGGCCATCAAAGTTGAAAGTACTGGAGGAAAAATTAGCCTGCAGAAGGAAGTGAGTTTTTTACATACTACATACTATTTTTAAGTACTATATTTCATTTATTATTATTATTATTTTTTATTTATATATTCAACACACAGGGTGTGTGTACCCCTAAGAATGCAGAGCATTGTGTTGAATGGAAGGAAGATTGATAGGTGGGTGGAAGAAGGAGGGAGAAAGAGAGAGGGAATGCAATCATACAGGACTCCGATTAATGTACATACATATATAAAACATACGTAATGAAAATATTGCATTAGTACAACTTGACAACACTTTTTTTTCGGTTTGATCACCCTTTTCCGAGTACCGTTACTTTAAAGTACGTGCGATCTATCAAACAAAAATTGTAAGTAATCTAAAACTTTGAGAGTAAAATACATCAAAAACCATCTCTCCAATCGTTTCATCAATAAATACTTTTGTATAAAAACAAAATTAGATGCTACTCCACTAACTAGATACATTTTTTTAGTGGCACCTTCTGTGAAAATATGTGAAATTTTATAAGGCGTGGCAGGGCGCCCATTTTTGGTGTCAACTTTTAGTTCGTTATCGTAAGCTCAAATACCAAATTTAATAATTCTATAACTAATGTTAAGCAAATTATTCCAAAATTACTGTTTAATTGGGAGGTGGTCCTGGAAGAGATTCCATTTGAACGATTTTTTTTTTGGAATTTTCTCAACTTTTAAAAATATGCTAACCAAATTTCATTGAGATTGGACAAAGTTAACTCTATTTTTGGCCACCGATTATATGAAGGTGTTACACTGTGCGACGCGATGCGTCATCAAGTGTAGGTTGAAAACGAAATAAGTAAGTAAGTATATACGAGTACGAACGTAAATCGTAATATTCTACTTCTGGGTACCACAATCTTTAGCTGCCAACATAAGGTGATGGAGTTTGAAGTTTAGCAGCAGTGTGAATGTGGGCAGCTGCGTGGCAATTTGCGGTTATGTTTAACTACCTCTTAAGTATTTAAACAAATTGTTTAAAGTAGTTTGAGTTGAAAGGACAAAAAAAATAAATGCCAAAGATGAATTTAAAACAAACAATGTGCATTCCATAGACACTGGACCACTAATACACCGAGATACGGCTTTTACGACTCCGGTTATCATTTTTATTCACCGCCGATTACGACAATTGAGCGTAAATTGTGGAATTAATAAACAATATTTTCAGAATGTATTCTTAAATGTACATATAACATTCAAAGACTATATTGATTACATTTATGCACATAATTGCAGAGAGTAAACAAAAAGTTATAATAAATAATTATTCAAATTTTAAATTCTAAAAATTTTAATATAAAACGAGGAAAGAAAATTAACAGACGGCAAATACAACCAATTCACTAGGCTATATACATAATACGTAAAGGGGTTTTCAATAAAGACATATCAATTTTGTATTTAAATAAAACACAGAATAATTGAGATATTGGGCTGAAATTTATTCCAGGAGTAGTACACATAAAGTATGGAATTCGATATCCCTCATATGAATATCGCAAGCACGCTTCCAGCGATCGATTCTTTGAAGCCAATTTTTCCATTGATAAAGCCTTTAAGCCAAAAATGAGCTTCATTGCTGAAGATGATTTTTCAAATGAAATTCAAACTGACTCAAAATTTCGGTAGTAACCCCCAGATTAAAATGACGTAAGCGCCAGCCGCGGCGTTAAAGTTCTCCGCCCATATAAAAACACCCAATACATGTGTAAAGAATTAAAATACACTTATAATTGTTCGAAAAACTGAATGCAAATGTATTTCTCAAATTCTACCGAATCGATTCTAGATAACTACTCAAAAGTACTCTGTATTTAGAATCGAATGGATACTTGCACTCAGTATCTAATCAAATCGAATCGATACCTTTCAATTAAAGCCATCTATTGCATTTGATCAAAGAAATGAAGTGAAATATAATATAATGAAAAAAATTTTATATATAATATAATGAAGAATACTTAATATTGCCAGAAGTAAATACTGCAAAACAAAAGTACCCGATTTTCTCCAAAAATATCCGATTCTTGAAAATATCGATACCGAAGTACTAAATTCTCAAAAGTGCTCGAGACTTTCCCATCACAAAAATATACATATGTCGTGCAAATTTATTACCAAAATAATGGTTCGGTTCCCGCGATTTTCACAAGAAAATTTTGTTCAGCGATGAAGTTCACTTTTGGTTGAATGGGTACGTTAATAAGCAAAATTGTCGCATTTGGAGTGATCATAATCCACAAGCCATTGTTGAGACGCCGTTACATCTCAAAAAGTCACTGTTTGGTGTGCGGTCATAATGTTATGGGAAACTCTTTTCGCGCCGAGATTTAAACCCGGGCACTCTGCTTAGCAATCTGTCACATTATCCACCACACTACGGCTTCCGCAATTTGGTACACTAATATTTATTTGCTCTTAGCAAAAACCACAAAATAGTTAAGATTTTTGGAAAACAAATTTTTAGCATTAAAATCCTACACTTTGTTATTTTAGGATACAGATGGTAAAGAGCAGAAATATATCAATATTGACTAACAATAACAATACAATTGGTGTTAAGCATAATCGATCGATACTTAAAGTAGTAAGTACTCGATTCTCAAAAAAAATCGGAAGTACTCGATTCTCAAAAAACTCGGAAGTACTCGATTTTGGGTACTCAAAAGTACTCAGTATCGAATCGCTACACTTTTACTAATTTATTTTCAAGCCATTAGCAGTTAGTTTAACACGTTGTGAGTAAATGTATACGATATTTTATTTTAGCTTAAAGTATTGAATGTAACTTTCATTTCAGCTAATTTATGGCTAATTTACAATACATAAAAACCGATAAAATCGATCAAGAATTACAGCTATTCAAAAATATGATCAAATGAGTATTTAAGTGTTTGGGCGATAGGCGGCTTCTTCTATGGTTAGCTGCTAGAGGCGTGTTTTTCAAAAAATTCTTCCGGACGACACCGAAGTTACTATAAAAGTGGAAAATCCTTCTTTTGTATTTACCAAAATTCCATTTTTAAACTTCTGGCATAGGGTTTGACCAAATATTGCGGGAGTAAAAAGAAGCATCACTAGAATTTATTGGGATTAGTGTTAGTGAAGCATCTAGAAATGAGCTGATTGTTGAAAGCGAAAAAATTCTGTCCGATTGAAATTAATTTTGGATACTAAGTATAAGTGATCTTCTAGTATTACCAGAAGAAAAACGGCTAAAAATCAATTAATGTAAAAAAAAAAGTACCCAATTCTTTCGAAAAATACGCGATTCTTAAAAGTATCGATACCGAAATGTTCGCTACTCAAAAATACTCGATAATACTTCAATCACTAATACAATCGCTTTTGTGTAAAATGCCGCCATTTTTTCCAATATGAGAGTGTGTGTCCGGAGCAAATACTAGTTTTTCTATATGTCAGTATGTAATTTAATTATAATTAAATAAATTTGTTTTCATATTCAAATAATAAATATGGTAATATGTATGAAGGTAATCAAACGGCGCCAGGCTTCACATACATACAAGCACTCGGCATTTTGTTTTGACCATATGGACGAACAAATAAAAGAAAAATACAAAAAGTGCATTCAAGCGTAAATTGCATAAATGGTAAAGTGGACGAAATTGAGTTTTTGCTGTATACAGAAAACTAGAGGCAGCTTAAACCACCATCCACCATACCTTAAAAGTTAATTAAAAACTTATTTCATATTGTACGTAAGCATCATTAATTATCGAAAATAAAAAACAAATGTGAACTAAGCTCGCTAAATTTTGAGAAAGACATAAAATAGTTAAGGCGTAAATTGAAAAGAAATTTCAAGGAGTGTTCTTGTTTTCAATACTGGGAACTGGGTTGGGTGAGTAGCAAGCGTTTCTTCTTCCCCCACACTCATATTTACTTACTTGCTATGCAAACAAAATACGTCTTCGGTTTTCCGCAAAAGAAAGATCAAAGTAAAAGAAATATAACAAAAATATCACAAAAAAGTTAAATATTGAAAAGAAATTTTGCGGCACAAAACTGAAAGAAGAACAAAGACAACGACAACACAAATCACGTAGTAGTAAATTGACACCAATTCGGTATATGCATTGAACAGGTCAAATACATATTCATTCATTCTTACATATAGTGGGCCAAGAATCCACTTGACTAGATTCTATTGAAGGTCATTTCTTTTTTCTATGGTATGCAGTATGCATAACAGCGTAATCCTTCCCCTTCCTTTCGCTGCCGCTTCTTCATCACTCAATGTGTTCTAATAATGTCAAGCATTTTTTAAATAAGTAATAAAGTTAAGAAAAAGCAAGAAAGCAGTACAATAATCGTTCCACTAACCATTTCCATTTCCTTTTATACTTATTCACAATGTTCGCAACATCAGATATTAATGGCGTCCACTCAAACATTGGTGGCAGAAAGGAAAAAGGAAACAACCACAGCGTTAGTTTATTAAAGTAAGGCACAGAATTTAGCAGAGAAATTATACTCAAAACTAAATATTATGTTAAAAATAATACATAGAAATCAACACACTATGAACAAATGCAATGCCGACACCAATATATCGTTGAGATATCGTTGATGCGCGAGTACCATTTGCTGTTAAGGCATGCAAAATATAAGGATTTGAATTATTGGTTGTATAAAAGATAAATTGATTGATGATTAGGTTAAGTATGGGTCCTTTCCATTCATGTACAAAAATAACACGCACAACATGAGTGGATGCGTAAAGCTCGGCCTAGGCAATCCATGGGCTGTTGTGCCATTAAAAGAAGTTTTTCGGAAAGCGAAAATGTCAAATGAGAATATGTTATAATTTCTTAGTACACCCAGTTCTGCATTAGTTCTTTTAAACCTGCGCTTTAAGTTAGGTTTGTAACAAGTTGTGAAGTATGTACATATTTAACGATATACATATATTATATATATACTATACATATTATATATATATTTTTAGTTTTTCAATAGCGCTCTTGTTTTAAAATTCTATAAATATGCATTAATTTCAATTCTAGAGAATTGTTTTGCTGCTTCTCTAACAAAAGAATGATTCACCATTTCATTCTATCCATATCCAGCAAATACTATGCAGTTTTGTAATACCTCCTCCTTTGATATACTCGGCGAAGAATGGTACAAAATATCAGAAATTATACCTTGAACTCAACTGAAAAGTAAGTAGGGTATAAAAATAGCATTCATCCAAAAAAAAAAATACAAAAAAATAAACAGTATGATGGGGCATCAATGCGGCGCCAAGATAATTTTTAATAGTAACGAGAGTACGAGAAATTTGATAATTTCTGTTGAAGGCACACAACAGCTGTTAGTAAGGCAAATAAAGGCAAATAATTTTATAATAATCATGCTTTTAAATTCTGTATGTCTGATTATGGATATGTCAATATTTGTAATTGAATGAAAAGAAGCAACAACAATTTGTGAAAATGAACTATGTATGAAAAAAATAATATAAGTATATTTTTCAAACACTCCAATCTCATACAAATTGATTCATGAGTCATAAAGCTCACTCACTTCCAATGCCTATGTATGTATAGTATAAGAAATGGATGGATGGAATAACGACCTCGACAGAACACAGCGCTCTGGCAAATACAAACACACCAACGTGCAGCCTGCTGGCAGCACATGGTGCTGTGCTGGAAACGCACCACAACAAAGCTGTAGTAATGAGATGTGGAAGAATGTGCGAAAAGTCGAAAAAAAAAAAATCTTTAAAAAAAAATAAAAAAAAACAAAAATGCCGGCGACTCAAAAAACAAACTGCCAGTAAAGTTGAAAAAAATAAATAAATGTACGCATGCATATACTTTTTCCTCTATTTGTAAATGCGCCAAGAAATTGAAATGAAGTTAATTCCGATTGTGCAGAAAAATTAGCAATTAAAAGATTGCAAAAACGAATCCGTTGCCATGAAGAGTGGATGCCAGAAGTACTTAACGTTATTGATTTACACAAACAAAAAAAAAAAAAAAACACTTACACTTTAAATCCCGTTGGCGTTTTTGTTTCTAGTGGTTAGAAAGCTAAGAGTCCAAGCAATAAAATTTCTAATCATGGGATGGGTTCTCAGAGCTAGATATAATATTTATGTATGTAATATATTATTCTAACAACCATTCGGGGTTTCATTCATTGTACAAGGTACTATTTGAGCTCAATTGATAACACAATTAGTGAATCCCAACTAAGTAGTGCCTCTCTGTATGGGACTGACTACAATGAATTAATAGAACTGAGGCCATTCTTTGATATACATATTACTTCAATTAATAGCGGCACCTAAAAACTCACAAATGTTTCTCTAAGCGCAATCATTTGAACCCAACCATATTAAATACACATAGAATATCAAACAGATTTTCTACAATTATCTTTGTAATTTGATAACGTGCTTTTGTTTACAATACTCCAATGAATCACTATAAATATGTACATAGTTAGCATGTGTTTTCTTTTTAACTTAAAAATCAAAAGGTTTACCTAGAAGAATACTCGTAATGTGCAATTGACTTTTGTACGAATAAGTCAAATATAATCATTGTACATAAACGTATGTATGTACATATACTCGAATATGGTATGTACATATGTCTATTTGAGTGTGATTATCAGTATTCGTTTATTTTCTATGTCTTATCGCTAAGGTTTTATGAGTTAATATAATTGAATAATATGTAGGTTTCTGTGATAACGAATAATTGGAATATGCTATTTTGGGAGTGATGATAACATGCATTACATGCATTTGTATAAATGCCTACAGCTACTCACACTCAAAGTGGACTACTTAAGCCGCGTAAAACTGAATTAAGCGTCAAAAATTAAAGTTCATGCTCATGTTAAACAATTATTTCTTATTTCAAAAATCAAAACGATATCATAACAAATAAAATTAAATTCAATCACAGACAGAAAATTTTCAGTGTTTATTCCTTTTTATGAAATCCATACTCAAAATGGGACACCTGAAAGATCGTAGGCGAATTTTGGAGCATGGGGAGTATTTTAAGTATTACATTGATTTGTCATTGCTTTCAATTACTGCTTGAAAACGTCGCGGCTTGCTTTCAACTAGTGCTTTGCAGAAAGAAGGCTCAACATGTAACCATTCCTTTATAACCGCTTCTTTTAAGGCAGCAATGATTTTAACATTTCTCTTAGCCACTCTTTTCTCAATTCCGCTCACAAGTGGTCTATATATAGCTTTAAAGTTCGGTGACTGTGGGGGTGTAGACCAAGCACTTTACGACAATTATAAACCAATCAGTTCCTTGCATTCCACGACTTATGTTTAGGAGGATCGTTTGTCGTGGCCAAATACAAAAGTGGCTTTTATACCAAGCTTTACTGAGCTCTCACGAACATTTTCTTTGAAAATTGGTATATATTATAATTTTCCGTCCATTATACAAATTTTTATTAATACACAATGTATTTTACCAACGCATGATGCATACATGCAGCCCGAGATCATAAGCGAGCCTACACCACACACACTCCACACGATTTCTTGATTGCTTTGTCTTTAATTTGCAAAATACTAAATAAACTAACTTAAACTGCCTTCAAAATTAAAATTTCATTTAAAAAGTTTTTAATTTTCGCAACATAGAATGCTTTGGGAAATAATACCATTACCGCCAAATTGTTCGTAAATGTTCTTGAAAGTTTTCTCCTCACTCTTGCTTTCTTAGCCGAACGTAATCGATGAAAAAACGAAAATTGATGGATCAAATTTTAGATTCAATGTAAAAATTTTAAGTACACATTCAACAAAACCAAGTAACTTGATAAGTTACTTAAAAACAAGTATGTTTGTTATGGTTTTTCGAAGGCAAGAAGATCATGATAACAGTGACAACGAAAGTGATATAGTAGCTGTTTCCAGCCCAGCATCATCGTGTGATCATTCAGATTTTTTTATTTTAAATATTTATGTTTTTATTTGATATTATACAACAAAACTAAGTAACTTGAAAGTTTATTGGTTCTAAAAAAACGAAAAAAATAAGTTGTTCTAGAAATTAAATAAATTTTTTATTTGTATTGGAAGTTACTTGATAGTTGCTTCGTTTTGTGAAAACAAAGAGATCTACTTTATATGAAAAGAGAAAATTGTAACAAATACTTACTCTGTTACTTAAGTTTTCATTTAAATGCTCAAAAACAACATACATATGACAAAATTATGACTAGAGGTCGTGACATTGCTACATATGTATGTACAAAATCAAATCTGAATATCTCAAAAATTAAATGCAATCTCGAAGAACTGATAATGTCAATCGAAAGATCTCATTTGATTACATATAACTGCATCAATAACTCAAAACTACCCGATTTATACATATGACAATAATTCTTCATAACTCGAGTTAAAATCGAAATTATTTTTCGTTATATTCTTGGAAATAAATATCATAATAGTACGAATTTTAAAATAATTTTCAGAAATATAATATATATAGAAATATACAATATAATTTAAAACATGTTATTTGACCTGAATATTAAATTTTCTGAAATTTTACTTTAGTTTCCATAATTTTCCCAATCTATCAAAAAATAGACTTAAATAGACTTAATCAGTTATTGCTTTTTACCACAGAATTTATCCACGCGAAGAAATGTAAGTATATATGTATTATAGCAAATAATATTTTAAAACTATAACACTCGGAGTATTGTTTCGCTAATTTGTAATATAAACCAAAAGAACAAACATGTATGAGTCCAAAATTTTGCTGCAGGTAGACACACTAAATTATTATATTATCCATCATAAATTGAGATTGATTTGGGACTTGAGCAAATTTACGATACATGTCGCTATCACTTTAGAGAGGCATTGCCATATACAAAATACTTATTTTTTCAGCATCGTTTCTCCCAAGACTTACTAAAAGCAGTAACTAATTTTCAACTCTTTGCACTCGAATGTTTTCAAGTCTTAGTTAGTTCAGTTAGTTTTTTTTATTCCTACAGAATAATAATAATAATAAAATTGAAAATGCACCTGTGCCGAACGCACAAAAAAATCAAAATAAAAACTTCAATAAGTAATACAAGAAGGTGGTTTTCTGAGAATTCCCAATTACAACAATAATTAATGCCATATAACATTAAAGAAAAAACACCGGAAGGTTACAAAATAAAGAACCGTTTATTTGCCACAAAATGTGTAAATATGTATAAATTTACTTTTCCAATTTACTTTATAGGTTCTGCTTCTCGTTTGTCACTCCACCGCTTTGCTGCTGGAAAGCGCTGGCGCAAAAGTCTTTCACATAGTTATCGGCGAATTTCTTGTACACTCATTCTCCTTAGCAATGAGCCGCAGCAGCCGCGAAAAACAGGAAATGGGAAGGACAAGGAATAGAGTGCAAATATAAAATTAAATTAATTACAAAACGAAGACCCAATAAGAAAACTAACCAATAATTTGTATGCATCATCATATATAAATATATTAAGAATCATTAATTAATGCACTTTGTGCAGTAAGAATTTTCTGGATTAAATTTAAATTATCGCACTTGCTGCTAGAATTTATTCACCCAGTACAAAATGGTTGATTGACATGCCAGTACTTACTTGCTAGAGGGTTTGTTGTTCTCAGTGAGGCCAAAATTGCTGTTGCTAATCATTTTATCGTTTCTTAGTTTGGTATACTTGAATAAAACTGTTGAAATTCGAAATTAAAACAAAGCGACAACGCGTTTTCGTTTATTTTAAATGTGGCAGTAAAAATGTTTTGCTTAGCGAAATATATACAATTTCACTGCAGAATTTAGTTTTTACACTTTGTGCTTATTTCAAAAGGGCAATGAGTTGCGCTTGTAATATGTTTTAATACAGATTTTAATTAAAATTGTAACTTTTAATGATGCACACTAACTAGAAAATAACTCAAGGAGTAATTAAATTAGGCGGAAAAAACACGACTTGACGTTACGAAAGACGCGAATTGAATGAAATTTGAAGGAAGTTTTGCAAATACAACCAAGTATAAAATATATACAATGTAATACAGCCCTGGATGAATTGTGCAGAAAAATCAAACAACATTGGTTAATTACCACTCGCAAAGCACAATTGCAACAATTTGATTGACAATATGTCAACCATTTCGTTCAGAAAAATGTAAGAAATACATTATGAATTATTAAATCTTTATGTTGTGAGGGTGCTTTCAAATGATTCTTATTAGTGAAATTCTCAATATTTATTTTATTTTTATATAAACAAATGCAACACTTCCCTACTTTGTCTTGCCCACCAATCTATTACAATTAAGAAGAAACCCATTTCCGCACATATGTGAAAATAAACATGGAACGTTTTTAAAGTAAATTACTAATACATTTATTGTATGTGATAGCTGGTTTGTGTGCGAAAACGAAAGAAAATATATCAAATAAGTTTAGTATTCGCTTAAGACAAACTCCAAAGTTTCAGACGCAAAGCTTTTCTCCGAATCATGCAAAAAGTTGAATCATTGTGTTTGTATGAAAAAAAATTCCTCGGCTTGCCGTCGAAATGCGCAGAAAGCGTCAAAAGTTTAACTACTTTCACGCTTTTCTCGTGTTGCTACGGCGAACAGCTGAGACATTGTGAGAGATGCTACAATTTCTAGGACAATGGCATAATCGATAAGAAACTATTTATATCGAAAAGATATAATTCATTTGATGTAGAAACTGTTGAACATAACAAAGAAATATTTTACATATAATTATTTGACCTGTGATGAAAAATAATAACTAAAAATTAACCGAATACTTTGGCAGATTAAACTTTGTTTTCGCTGAAGTGAAAATTCTACTGCCGATTGTTTGTCATCGAATTATACTCATCACTAATAAATTGGCTGCAAATAATTCAGAAGAAAAAAAGTAATGGACGAAAAATTAATGGGAGAAGTGAAAAACACAAGGCCGATATGCGTCCGATCATACAAAATCAAATTCCAAGAAATCTATAAAATACTTAAGGGATGCAATTTTAATTAATTTTTACTTTTTTGGGCGATCATTAAATTTAAAAAATCATCATCAGCTGATTTTCTGATTTTCAAAGAAGAAACAGACGCGCACAACGCGCGTTGTGGAGCATACAATATTGGAAACGCCGAATGCCTAGAAAGCGCATTCGTCCGCAACGTGTGTTATGGTGTTTGAACTTAACCGAAACTCGTAAAATATTTAGAAACTCTTTATTTGCAACTAAGGGTCGGCTCTTAGGTTATATTTACCCCATGGTTATTCCAGCCGGTAACAGAGTTTGCGTCCGTTCGCCAAAATGTTAACCGGAGAATCTACGGTAACCGGAATTTTGTGGGTTGACGCCATTTAATCAGTGATTTGGTCTGCTTACGCTTGGTTTGCTGCAAATTACTTTTGCCATAAGCGCTATAACATTCTTTTTACAATTTGTGTTATAGAAATATAATTAAGCGCAAAATTAAGTGACTCTATATCTATCCTTTGCTTTCAATAAACAATAAATAAAATGGAAAATAATGTTTTATGTACATATTGAGTGATTCAGGAAATTTGTTAATTTTTTTAATATTTCATTCACAAATTAATTTCATCTGGAAATTGTGTTTGGGACTCATGGAGTAGAGATAGTGACGAATAGTACATTCAATCATTGGTAGCTGAAAGGTGTCAGTACAATATGTACGAGAGATTAGATCATTTCAACAAATAGTATAGATTTCTTCAGACGATTCAGATTACGGAAGCAAACTGTTGCCAATATTCTGGATATGATATGCTCAAAATTGCAAGATAAAATTGAAAGGTGTCTCGTGTGTTATTACATTTATTTGGTTAAAAAATAAAAGATTATTTAAGGATTTAAATAATCTACTAACCAAACAGGAAGAATTAATTTGAATCAATTAGGCAGAACTGCTGACATAAAAAAATTAAACGATTTATTGGATTAACAGTTAGTTAATTGTAGTATAAAAATTTTCAACGGTTTATTGGATTAACAGTTAGATAATCGTAGTATAAAAATTGTGAGCGGATAATAATAAAGGAAAAATTTTATCCCGTTTTTGCTGTCTAGATCTTTCTTAAAATTTCCTTTTTACCCCTGTATCCGTCGCGGTATTTTTTGTTGCATTAAATAATCTATGGCAATCATACCATTTTTGATCTGTTCAACTATTTGCTACTGACAATTTTGAACATTGCTGAAGATTATAATAATAATAATTATTACAAATTCATTAAAAATTATGGCTGCGTCGCTGATTGTACTTAATAGTCAGTTTTCGCAATTTTAAAAATTTCCAGAAGTTATGCGAAATTATTAAATAAAATACCGAAGTTACATAAAGTTATGGAAATGTGAGTAAATATTTTTTTCATTTACTTGAAAGTGGAGAGATGAAAACTATAATCCCAACCCGGAACTTAAGCAAACAATAATATTTTATTTTTATTTTGTTGTAATTTTTTTTTTTTTTAAATTAATTTTTCTGTTTTAATCACAACTGAACCTTTTTGACCCATGCTAAGCCTTTCTTCTACGCTTATTAAAATTTTTAATATCTTCTCTATCCTCGTGTCCGTTTGAATTTAAGATTACTATTTCTTATTTTGTTTTTTCATATGTGGCTTGTTGAATTATTTTTCAAATTAAATATTTCATTTGTTTTCTAGATTTTCACCTTACGGTTCAATGTTTTGTAAAATCAGAATTAGAATAAAATAATAAAGCAAAAATGTGAAACAAGCGAAGAGGAATACCGAAAAGAAGCCATCAAAACCGTGTATTTTTGTATACCCCGAAAGCTTCTCACCAATAAAATCGAAATGCAAGCAGAATGAAATGTTGTGTGCAATAGTAGCACTGCTTAGTGACTCGTTATGTTTTACGATACATCCGATATTAAATAATAATTTGGTTATATTAACAGTAACATGAATGAGTAAGAGTAATTTCCAAAAAATTTAAAATATGAAAATCTCTGGCATTCATGAATTTCTCACGTAGCCCTACGCAATCTAAATTATATTTTTTCTATACCTTTATTATTATAACGCTCAAATCACAGTTGATAACATCTTTTACAAAGTATTATAAATCACCTTTAGTGCTATATCCGCTTCTTTATTATTCATTTTTCATTATTCCCTATGATGTTCTCGAAAGGTCGTTTATAAGCTAAATAAAAATAACAAATTTTATATATTTTGTACATAAATTAGTATGTCGAACAATTTTTAAAAAAGTTCCGCAATTATAAACTTCAAGGAATGTCTTTATCTGGCTTAGTTTAAAATGTTAAACAAATATTATCAATGGCGGAAAATGAAAACCTTTATTGCCTAAAGAAAATAAAAGTTTTTTTTGTACAAAGTCTTTATAGAACAGAAAAATGCCTTTTACTTATCGATTCTGGAAAGTTAATATCCTTTTTTTTATAATTTTTGTGAAAGATAAAAGGAAAAATTTGTCAACTGCCATACGTATACATAGATTAAATTTCAATAGAATCCGACCTTTCCGACCTCGATAGCAATGATCAGCTACCAGCAAAAGTTTGACGTAAGCCTATACCGATGCTAATTTCCGTTAATAAAGATATTTCTTAGTTATATTATTTGTAAGATATAAGTAAAAAAAAGTTTTTCAATACAATAATTTGTTTCATGAAACGTATTAACTGCCGATACAATAATTTTATGCTGATACCGGCCGATCCAATTAATCGGTAAATCAATTTTAAAAAATTCCCTCGGACCGAAATCATACGTAATTATGCAACCATGCTTGTGTACAACAACAAAACAAGTACAGTCAATCCAATAATTTCCACAAATACTACAACTACAAATAAATCGCGCACATCCAACCAACATAAAATTAAATGAGATTTATTTAAATTCCAGCGTTTAATTGCATAAATTAATTGAGTACAAAACGAAATGTAAATGCGACACATCGCATAAACATTAACAAAATCTATTAGCTCTAGTGTTAAATGCAATAATAAACCGAAAATACAGAATGCTAAATCCAGTTGCCAGTGAAGCTCTTTATTCTGCCACCTATGTGGACAACTACATAGACTCGGTGGAGAATTTGCCAGACGATGTGCAAAGGCAACTATCACGAATACGCGACATTGATGTACAGTATCGCAGTAAGTATCCAGTGAATAAATGTTGCGGAGGTACTCAAATGTACATTGTCTTTAAATTGTTGCTCTCGGCGGCTGATAGACAATACGACAAAGCTATTGCGAATATTTGTTTCCACATTTGTATATTTTTTTTGGTAGGTCTCCTACGAGATGTGGACCATTATTATGACCTTTGGCGTTCGCTGCAGAACACCAGTGATACAAATCGCAATCGACGATCGCGAGCAATACATCGCATGCAACAGAGCCTTATTCAAGCACAGGAGTTGGGAGATGAAAAAATGCAAATAGTGAATCTACTGCAGGAGTTAATTGACCACAAGACGCGACAGTTGGATACTGATCAGAAAAATCTTGACATTAAGGAAGAATTGCAGCATCAGCGCGCTGAGCTGGAAGATTGTGGCGTTGCAACAACATCAAAACAACCACGTACACAGAGTCCTGCACGAAGTGGTAGTGGCAGCGGCGGCATCGGCAGCGAGCAGACATCCTTACCTGCAAACGGCAATGCAATTAGCGCTAGTGTTGGTGGTGAGCGTCAATTCAACAGCAACGGTAATAGCGGCAAGGATAACAATACGAATTCTTTCTCTGGATTTGCAGGCAGTGTGTCCTCTGGAGGTGGTGGCTCGACACCAAATTCTGAACGTTCAGGACATGCAAGCAATGGGACTACAGGCAGTGGGACGGCTGCAAATGGTGGCGGAGGTATTGGTGCAGGAGCTGGCAATACAAATGGATCAAATTTGATTAGCAGCAGTGATACTCAGCGTGCAGGCAGTAAACGTTCACGACGTCGTAATGAGAATAATGTCGGCAACACAAGCGGCGGCGGTGGTGGTATCATGGAAATTGGTGGCAATGAGTCCAATTCGGCTAATGAAGCTGGTGGCAGTAATGGAAATGCCGTTCAGAGATCCTCTAGTGGTTCTACGCAGAAGCGTAATTCAACAGCTAATCAAAGTGCTTCAGTAGCAATTGGTAGTGCAGCAAGCGTAGCAGGCGCTGCCTCTGGTAGCGGTGGTACCAATGTTGCTGTGGGCGGCGGTGGCAACAATGCGGGCAAAAAGAAAAAGCGTAAAGCACGGGGGGCGCAGTCTACATCGGCGCAGGCAAATGCGCGCGAAGATACGCCTCCGCCAGATCCTATTGATCCGGATGAGCCAACCTATTGTGTGTGCAATCAGGTCAGACATGCAAATAGAACAAAAGGGGCCAGAATTCGATATTAATACTTTTATGCACTTCCTTTTCTTCTAGATATCCTTCGGTGAAATGATTCTCTGCGACAATGACCTGTGCCCAATCGAATGGTTCCACTTTTCATGCGTTGCTCTTGTGTTCAAACCGAAAGGTAAATGGTTTTGTCCCAATTGTCGTGGAGATCGTCAAAATGTGATGAAACCAAAAGCTCAATTTCTTAAAGAATTAGAGCGTTACAACAAAGAGAAAGAGGAGAAAACTTAAGTACACTAAGTAAACGCCTCTTAAAACACGTAACATCAACAGAGAAGTTGAACTCTTTCATTTCTTTTTAATTCTTATTTTACCTGATCTTGACTCAATGTCAGAATCCGCTACACTTGACAGTTTTTGCAAATATGTTTCAAAATATGAATTACAAATGAATTTTTATTTTTAATCAATTAATTTTTAGTTTTGTTTGTTAAAATCAATTACTTGGATTACTAAAGGTTTTTGAGAAACTAAAAAAAAAAATACAGATAGTAATTAAAACATGTACATTTTTAAATCATTATAGTTCTCTTCTTTGTAAAAAGTAAAATTCGTTTATGGGTGAAGTAGTTTTAAACATAGTTCTTAAAATTAAAACGGCATTGTTCAAGTTCTAATTACATGTATAATATAGAATACAACAGTGATATTCATTTCACTTTATATAAAATATGGTGAAATAAGAAGCTCTCATATTTTGCCTTAAAGTTTAGTGAACGTGAAGTCAATCGCTCCAATGAAATACGCATACGTATGTATATTATATAAAGAGAAAAACGCTGCAATATCCTTCGATATTTTAATTTCATTCTTTTTTCTATTCCTTTTATACCTTCTTCACTAATGGTGTTTTTATTTTTTCTTTCACATTGTAATAGTTCAAAATAATAACATAAAATTTACTTTATAAATAAAAATGCTCTTTTTTGCAACAACATACATTTTTTTCTATAAATTTTATGTATTTAAATTTAAATATCGCCAGTTAGAATGAAAAGAATGCTAATTCCATTTTTCAAAATTGTATAACATTTTTTTTTGTGAATACTAGTCAATAAAATAAAAAATTTCTGGAAATATTTAAGCATACTAGACCGAATTCATCCCTCATGCACCATTTGTTCCCAATTTCACGAGAGCGATCCTTCATTACTTTTGTGCTGCCAGGCTCTTTGATATGGACTATCAGTTATACAGTGATGGAAAAAATAATAGAAACGACCTATTTTTCTTTTGATGTTCAAATTTTCTTTTGTAAAATGAATTTTTAAGACTCCCCAAAGATATTCTATTGGATTCAGGTCTGGTGATTGTGAGGGCCATTCATTAAAAGAAATTTGGTTGTCCCGGAACCACTTTTTGGCAAGTTTTGATGAGTATTTGGGGTCATTATCTTGCATGAACTCCCACTTTATTGGCATTTCTTCCTCTGCATATGGCAGCATTATACTATTTAGTATGTTAACGTAGTCGGTGGCACATATTTTACCTTTCACCCAATATATTGGACCAACACTGAATACTGAAAAAGATCCCCATAGCATAATGTTGCCACCACCATGCTTAATCGTTTTTATTGTGTGTTTTGGATCGTGTGCAGTATTTTTGGGGCGCCTTACTTGGGGTTTTCCATCAGATCCAAACAAATTCACCTTTGTTTCGTCAGACCACAAGACGTTTTTCCAATTTGTTCGCGTTGAATGTCTTTTTGTGAAATTAATTCGGTTCTGGATGTTCTTGCTGAGGAATGGTACTTTCCTTGCTGAATGTTCCTTCAAACCACGTTCTATCAGCCTATTCCTTATTGTACGGCTCGTAACAGGTGCATTTAACTCCTTCCTTAGTTCTTCCCATGAATGAAATGTATTTTTTTTCGACTGCCGAATAAGAAGTTGATCGAATTTATAGAAGGTTTTTCGCTTCCTGCCTCGTTTCTCTTGTTTTTCTTCAAAATGAGTTGCGGGAAACACTTTTTTGTTGGAGCACTTCATTATTTGCGCAACTTCAGCCATTGATTTGCCTTCGTTTTTGAGATTTCCCATGACTTCTCTCTCCACATCTGTGCAATTCATTCCACGACCAATTCTGAATCTTGAAACAATGCAGAGTGACGAATTTCACAAGAATTGCTATTCTGGCACTTTTCCCTTTTTTGAATGTCCAAAAACTACCACAATTAAAATATTTCACACGTCCTAGGAAAATATTTTGACGAAATTCAATCGCGTTTCCATTTTTTTTTTCCAAGGTAAAAAAGTGGTTAATTGAAAAACACTCAAATGCAACAAGTATCATGCCGAAATATGCACAAAATTGAAAACGAAATAAAGTACCGTTATCAGCAAATCGTGCACAGTAGGCTTCACGCATGGAATTCGTCAAGAAAATTATCGGTATGGTTAGAATTGTTAAAATCAATGTCGTTTCTATTATTTTTTTCATTACTGTATATTAAGTGACTTAGTATGCATTTTGGAACCCCTGTGTTGAGCTTTAATTCTCGTTTATGGTAATCTTAATCTCGTTTTATTTCGCAAATGTAAATACATATCATTTAATCGGAGTAGCGCCAAATACCTTGAGCCATGAAATGGAGATAACAATCACTGTGATATTGAAATAACAATCATTGTTTTGCTCATCACTAGATAAAAGATGTCGATATTCAGTATACAGATAAAATTTCGTTTTACACCCATCGAAAAGAAAATGGAAAAATCGAGTAATTTTCACATGGTCATTGGAATTGTTACGCCACTTTTTCATTAATGTAAATTTTGAAATATCTTGACAATTTTAATATGAGGGCTTTCTGAATTTTTTCGTATATATTATTATTAAGACAGCTGTGAAGTAGGTATGTATTTATTCACCGTCACTAGTGTATTTTAATATATTTACCTAATTCATTAAATATTGCTAAAACTTGCTTATGGCAATGATGCATTCATTACCAAACGCATAGTTGCTCTTGTGTAGGATTAAATATGAGACTGTAGTTGTACTAATATCTGCATAGAACAACCTCATTACTTACTTTACTTTTAATGGCACAACAGCCCATGGAGGGCCTAGGCCGAGCTCTTTCGCATCCACTCATGTTGTGCGTGTTATATTTGTACATGTATGGAAGGGACCTACAGTTTAATGCCGAATCCGAACGGCGAAGTGAAAAGCTTTTCATGGCAATTTTTACTCTTGTAGGTTTGCCATTGCCTGCCAAGAGGTGGTGCCGTGTAGATAAATTATTTTTTCTACTTTTTGATTTTGCCTGTGCCGAGATTCGAACCCCGGCCACCACTACGCCACAGCGACCACAACCTCATTACCAAACAAAATATACATACAGTCAATGCGCTAAAAAACAAAATCATTTGTATATTTCTTTATTATATCCAAAGTTGGAAAAGTGTTTCTTCTGTCAAGTTAATATTGAAAAGCTGAACAGCCATCGATGTATTTTCGGAGCTCAGCCAAAGTGTTCGCCAAACAAAATTATCAATGAAAACCGTTTACCGTTCTTAGCATAAACTATTCGTCTGGCATTTGGAAAGTATTGAGATATTTAGTAGCATTTTAAGAAATTTGTACAACATCAATAATTCGTTTTTACATTAGGGATTTTATTTTGAGTAATAAGAATTTTTGACACTGATAAAGACGTTTCGCTAACGATAATGGTAATGAGAATGAATCGGTAAAGCCGATATCACACTGCACATTTTCTAGAGCGCAGAACACATTTGCCTACGCGGCAACTGTAGCCAGTGTGATACCAACCTAACAAGCCAGTAACGATAATGGTAAAGAATGCAATACCTTAAATAAATGGAAAAGAAGAAGTTAGCTATGCTGCTTTTGTCACCGTTTATTACATGTGACTTGATTTTGTATTTATAGAGGTGATACATCCTTATTATTGAGCCATGATTGAAATCAATGCATTTGCTATTATTTCAAGTAATTTTATGGCGCTAAAATTTGTTGGTCAGAACCAAAGTATCCGGTATCAATAGTCTCTCAATAAAATGTTTATTTATAAAGCAAACAAGAACATAGAGGAAAGTTTGAAGTTATCAAATTTTTGTTTTCCTTTTGATTTCGAAAATATGGAATTTTTATCAAATATGAAAAATGTGCCAATCAGCATATGAAGCAGTTTGAAGGACCAAAACAAAAGTTTCATGTCAAGAAAAAGGCGTGTGCGATAAAATATAGAGTTTTGGAATTGTAAATATTCAGAATAGAAGAATACCAATCAATTAACGCTCTAAGATATACAATTGATAAATATGAAAATGGATTTGTAATTTTAAACATTGTGGAGATTGCTGTTGAGATTTCAAAATCATATGCAAATATGTGATCACTAGCTAGGCTTTTACCACGAAAGCCAATGGCAGAAATAATCATTACCAGAAAATGGTCTTATTGGTTTGTGGTCGCTGTAGCGTAGAGGTAGTTCGTTAGGCTGTTACGCAAAGTATCCTGGGCAAAATAAAAAATATAATAAAAAATATAAATAAAATTAAATTAAAAAAAAAAGAAAAAACAACATCAAAATTTATACACGGCACCACCTCTTGGCAGGCAATGGCAAACCTACAAGAGTAAAAATTGCGTATGAAAAGCTTTTCACTTCGCCGTTCGGATTCGGCATAAAACTGTAGGTCCCTTCCATTCATGTACAAATCTAACACGCATAACATAAGTGGATGCGAAAAGCTTGGCCTTTGGCGCTACATGCGGTCATAGTCGACACTGATAGAACTGAAGTTCATTGTGGTTAAGGCACTTAACACTTGCCACAACGGCTGTCTATCTCTTTATCGGTGTCCTCTGTGATTGCATTCCCTCTCTCATTCACCCCTCCTTACTCCTCCTTCCTATCAATCTTTTTTCCATTGAACACAATGCTCTGCATTCATAGGGGTACACCCTATGTGTGTTGAATATTTCATTAAAAAAAAAAATTTTAAGAAGAACTTAGATAATTTCTCTCACGTGATCGGTTTTTGGGAAAATATATTGGTGGAACTTCCGATTACACATTACTCGAATTTACACCCTTTTTTGGGCAAAGGTTTTCATGGATAGGAAAGTGTTGAGCAACTTTTAACTTTTAAACTTTGCTATGCTTTCTTCGAACAATTGTAGCTAATTTCTATTTGTGTAATTTATAGTTAATTTATATTTATGTTAATAATAAAGAAAATGTGAAAAAGTGCTGAAATTATACATAAAATATATAAAAGGTGTATAAAAAAAATGGAATGAACTTACTTACTTACAACAGCCCATGGAGGGCCTAGGCCGAGCTTTTCGCATCCACTCATGTTGTGCGTGTTATATTTGTACATGAATGGAAGGGACCTACAGTTTAATGCCGAATCCGAACGGCGAAGTGAAAATCTTTTCATAGCAATTTTTACTCTTGCAGGTTTGCCATTGCCTGCCAAGAGATGGTGTAGAAAAATTATTGTTTTTCTACTTTTATTTTTTATTTTTTTTATTTTGCCTGTGCCGAGATTCGAATCCCGGACACTCTGCGTAGCAGTCTAACGCATTACCACTACGCCACAGCGACCACTGTGTTAACAGAATACACTTTTATATTTTTATGTATGTTTGTAAATTAGCCATAAATTAGCTGAGATGCTGAGAAATTTTTTTTTATTTGTTTTGTTTTAATGAACTTTACTTTAAGTTAAAATAACATATCCTTTAAATTTAAGTATTTAAATTTAAATTAATTTAACGTATTAAACTGGCTGTAAAGATACTGAGTATATTTAAGTATTAAGTACTTTTGATACGGAGCAATAAATACTTTTGCGTACTCCAAATAGATACTTTCTAGAATCCATCATCACTACTTTTATATAATACTTTCAATTAGTGCGTATTGCGGAAATGCAACCTTGCGTTAAATCGCAAACAATTGTCCTGAAAAAAACAAAAACAAAAGAAGAACGCAAAGGAGCCAAAACGCAGAAAACGGACGTACAGTAAAAGAGCAGTAGCTGAAAATTTTTCCACTTTCAAAAATTTAGATTGGTATAAAATTATTAAACTTGAAGTAACGAAATTGTACAAATTATTTAAAGTACGTTTTGTTTTTTTTTTTTGCAAAATCTATTCGAAAATTTGTGCAAAATAGAATCAAATCTTGTGAAAAAATGTCGGTAGATCAAGTGAGTAGAAACAATTGATGGTGCATTTTCGATTTTTCAATTTACTCACACACAATTTTACCCACACTCACAAAACGCAATTTTCATCCACCTTTTTGTGTGCTGCTCTTTTTGTATGAATCCTTGCATTTGCCGCCCGCTCCACATATGTGCATCATAATTCGCAGAAACGCGCCTTCAACAAACTGAAACACGATTTGGAGCCATGGAGAAATTTAATCGTACATATGGATTCGGTGCTTACATGGGAGAAGAAATTGTATCCTGCTGTAATTTCAGCAGCCATTTCCGTATTTTACCTCTTGCTTTGGACGCTGGACATGTCGACGGTGACTATGTTAGCCCTTGTGGGTCTCTTCGCGCTGGCTGTTGATTTTGTTTATCCCTCGGTGTCGCGTTTTCTCTTTAGCCCGGATAATTGGAGTGGCTTGCAAGAAGAACAATTTGAGCGTGTATGCAATCAATTGTGTGGCTTGAAGATGGCATTTAACGGTTGGTATGAATATCTCTTCACCGCCAAGGAACGCAAATCCACTTTGGTGAGTAGAGAAGTTAAGAAGAAAATCGAGATTTGTAATGTACGTTTCTGTTTTCAGTTTGTTATTACCATGAGCATTTCACTATTGAGTTTGGCCTGGTTAGGTGCTATCATAAACAACTTCTTCTTGATGTATTTGCTCACTATCACCCTGGCCATGTATCCGGGCATACAGGAAAAAAGTATCTTCACTATGATAAAAAGCAATTTTGGATGCGCTGTTAATTCGAAAATTCAGCAACTACGCGAGAAAGCCAAGAAGGCTGATTAAACTCATTAGGAGTTGCCCTATATTACACTTTCACTGTCTGGAGGAATTTTCAAGCGTCTTTTTTGAGCTTTTTACTGGAATTATCTTTTTATTATTATTTATTTATTTAATTAATTAATTTTCATTTAATTGCATTTACTTGTTTTAAAAAAAGATGTAACATATACACATAACATATACATATAACATCTCGCAAAACCAGATAGGCTTGTCTCCAGGAAATAATACCGTATTTTACAATTGAACAGGAAAATTATTCTTTAAAATGTTATCATAATGTCTCTTAAATTAATCATAGATCATATCATATTAATTATAGTATTCAGCCTAAAGAGACTAGCATGAAAGACAACTCCGTTCACATGCCTAAAATGACAAAGTAAGGTAACTCCTTCGTATATGTCTCATAAACGTGATTCTACCATTTGAGAATGCGTCAAAAATGAATCTTGGAAAGGGAAAGTGTTAGATTAATTGCATCGTAATCTCTGTAGCTGCTGCAGCATCGTCAAACAATCAACGGCTAAACTTCAAAGTAAACAGAAACCAACAAAAAACAACTCATCTGAAAAGACAAAATGAAGATCCTCATATTTATATTTGCAATTAAAATGTTTTAGTTTATTTTTAAGTTTACTCAAGGATTTTGTAAATTGTGCCACCTCAATGTTGTGGTACATTTCCAAAATGATTTTTATTGCCATTGCCATTTATTGCCATTTCAGTCAGTTAAATCATTAAGCCTACCTACATACATATATAGTCTCTACCAATTCTAATATTAATGAATTCTCGACCAAAGCATTTTTATGAAGAATCAAGTCGTCATCGCACATGCACCACTTATACATATTATATACATGCCATAATAAACGTGAAAGAAAATATCAGATAAACTTTGAAATATATCGTTCTATATTTGAATTTAGAATCTTTAGTATTACAATATAGGTCTCAGAGTTTTGATGAATATTAATTCAATAATCTAAATGTCGTAATTAACTAAATTTAAATAATAATAAAAAACTCAAATCATAACAAATCATCCTATTTTGAATAAAGAAACGCACCCATGCCATCATCGAGTAAGAAATTCTAATGCAAAAGGAAAAGACAAGAACTAATTTCATAGATTTGATTTCATTTACATTAATTATTGTATTATCAATGTAATTGTGATTTATTCAAGATAAATTGAATAGATATAAAAGCTTAAAGAATACCCCTTTAAATTTAAGAATTTCATATGAAATGATTAAGACAAACATAATAATAAAGATATAATCTAATTACAAACAAAAAAACATGATGCCAAAATTTATTTTCAAAATCCGTCGTATGTTGTAATTGAAAGCAGTTCTTTATAACTTATTATTAGTTTTAGCAGAAATATTTTTCAATAATTGTTGCAGTAAAACAACAAAACAGGTCACAGCCAAAAAGTAAAATTATCTGTAGGTTGATTACTACAGAATTGAGACTTAATTGGACCAAAATTGTAATCGCCATATATTTATTTCTACTATTTTCTTCCCCTTGAACGAGATCGCGTCCGTGAACGTGGTTTTTTACTTTTCTTCGTCTTCTTTTTATGGCTTTTATGTCGTTTACGTTCATCTTCACTGGAAGAGGAGGCGGTGGCAGATGTAATGGATGTGGATGGACTATGATGTCTGGATCTGTATTGTTTTGATGACTTTTTCGATTTGGGTTTCTTCTTTGATTTGGATTTGTTAGATTTTTTATGTTTTTTGCGTTCGTATGCTGAATCCGAATCACTATCGCTTTCGGAGGATTCACTTGTATCATCAGTGGATGGTGATTGGGCTGGTCTCCGGCTTCCACTTTGTTGCGATTTACTGTCTCCTCTACGCTCATGTGAACGTGACCTGGGTTTTTCTTGAGACTGTTCAATAAATTTGGATTTGGATTTGGATCCATTTTGCTGTTGGTGATCGCTGTCATTGTCACGATGGTAGCGACTTGTACTTGAATGCCCCGCAGCGTAACGATGGGGGGCATCTTCGTGCTGCGGCTTCGGCTTCTTTCGCTCATCTTCATATTTTCTACTGAATTTATCCATTTTCACATCGCCGTCAAACTTACTCTTCCGATCATAATAGTGATCTTCATGATGGGTCTCTCGATGATTCGAATCCAAACGTTTTTCTTTTTTTACTTCTTTGACTTTGTATTCCTTCTCCTCCTTATCTTTGTATTCTTTTGCTTCTTTGACCTTGTATTCCCTGCGTTCGTTGTCTTTTTTATGCTCCTTTTCTTCTTTTATTTCTTTTTTTATTATGATCTGTCCATGTTCGTTTTCCAACTTTTTATACTCCTCGTATTTTGTAGTGTCTGCAAAGAATATAATAGATTAATATTTTATTAGTTTTATTAGTAATTATATCCAATTGTTATACTTACTTATGCACTTTCCATATTGAGCATATTCCTTCCTGGACACAGGTTGGCATAAAAATTCATTAAATGCCTCCTTGGCACCACCAATAGCCAACCTAACAATGACTCTTCCTGCGTGATCATCGAATCCTTCTATTTGCCCATACAGATCTTTGTGTTTCCCGCCTAAGATTCGCACATACGCTTGTTTCTTGATCTCCAGCACTTCGTTTGGTTCCGGCTGCACAAGTAGTGGTTTAGCTTTTAACGCTTTGTCGGCACCTAAACCCATGCCTTTGGGTCGTACAAAAGGTGAATCATCTATAGGGGCACCACCAGATTTCGTTTTCGGAGGTTCAACGAAGCCCATGCCGCGCAACATCGCCATGCCAAAGTGTTGAACAGGAATTGAATCATAATCGTCGATTGTTGACTCTTTTGCTCCATCTAATGGTAATTCATCGGGTTTAACCACTGGCAAAACAAGTGTAGAGCTTTCTTCAGTTTCACCATTGGATTGCAGATCTGCAAGTAGCTCGCGTGTAGCCCGTTGTTCCAAATTCTCAGTAATACCATTAGATATTGCTGTTGCTGTTACAGCGGGGGCATCTTTTCCCTCAGTTAACGGAGTGGATGAGGGCTCATCCTCTCCAAGGAGCACAGCGCGCCGCTTTATCAAACTCGCCAATGCCGTCGAAGTCTTTTGGTTTTCTTTCATTGGTATGACCAACGGTGCTTCTTCGAGCTTTTCTCTGTTAATAAAATATATGTTCATAAACTAGTAATTTTTACATTTTTGTCAATACATAGATAACAAAGACTTACTCCACCAATTTGATTTCCTGCCCTTCGAAACATTTTATCAAATCCAATTTGTTTTCCTCTTTTTTGTTTGACAGAAAATTCGGCTTTTTTGTTATTCTACTAAAGCCAAAAGATATTTTCTTTGAATCCATTGTAAATAATAATTTCAACAAAATGGAAACTAACTATCTGCAGCAAAATAAACGTTTGCAAATGCTACACATTTCATGTAATCAGCTGATTTTTCGGAGAGAGGAAATTAATACCAAAACAGCGTTGTTAAAGAACGTATGTTTTCGTGAAATAGTATGAAGCAGAAAAAGATAAGATGTTAAAAAGGAGGCATTTAAAATTTGGTAAACTTAATGGTAAAAAGATACGAACTTAATGGCGCCCAGTATTATGATAAGAAGATGGCGTCCGCAGCAGATTCCGTCATGTTGTCTCCGACTGGAACACAAAGAAGGCGGCAACGAAAAAACGACTTTAATTCTAATCTACACAATTTCCACAGATTATTTATTTTATACTGATAAACTTAATAAATAATATTTAATACAGTTAATAAATTTATTTTCAAGGAATATGACATTAGGAAGCAAATTGCATGATATCTAAAGTGGCAGATACTTACTTACTTACTTACTTAACTGGCACTACAACCGATGATCGGTCTTGGCCGCCTCTAGAAAGCTTCGCCAGTCGCTTCTGCTATGCAAGCGCTGGTACCAGTTGATAAGGCCAAGTGCAGTCAGGTTGCCCTGCACCTAGTCTTTCCAACGGAGATCAGGAAGTACCCTTCTGAGTGTTCCTCCACCGTGGTTTGACTAAAACAGATTTCTAGCCGGAGCGCTTTCTTCCATTCATTCATTCCATTCACTCAACATAACCCAGCCAGCGAAGCCGCTGGAATTTTATACGCTTGACTATGTCGGTGTCATTATCGGCGAACGATCAGCTGTATGACACTCTTAGCATAAGATTAAAGAAGTCGCACGATAGGGAGAGGTCTGTCCCAATTTTGACTCCACTGGAGGTGTAGGACATTCTGTCAGTGTCATTTTGCAAAGACGAATGATATTTGCAGAGATACCAAAATCAGACATTGCGGCGTACAAGTGATCCCTAATCGTGCTGTCGAAGGCTGCTTTATAATCGACAAATAGATGATGGGTGCCGATCTGTTTTTCTCGGGTCATTTCCAGGATTTGGCGTAGTGTAAATATCTGGTCGATGGTTGATTTACCAGTCCTGAAGCCACACTGATAAGGTCCAATCAGTTTGTTGACGATGGGCTTTTCAGTCTTACGCTCGATAGAACCTTATATGCAATATTAAGAAGGCTTATCCCACGGCCCACGGTAGTTGGCGCAGATCGTGGAATAGCCTTTCTTATGGATTGCGCAGAGTACGCTGGGGTTCCAATCACTTGGCATGCTTTCACCATATTCTGCATAGAAGCTCATGCATGCGTTTTTTGAGCTCTTCGCCTCCGGCCTTAAACAACTCAGCAGGCAGGCCATCTGCACCTGTAACCTTATTTTGTTTCAGCCGAGCAATGGCTGTTAAGACCTCCTCATAGTCAGGCGGCGGTTCTTCAACGCCGTCAGTGATTGGGGTTTCCGGAATAGACTCCGCAGTGGCGGAATTATTGCCGTCATCGCCATTAAGCAGCTGCGAAAAGTGCTCACTCCATAATCTCATTATGCTCTGAACATCTGTCACCAGATTTCCGTCTTCATCCTTGCAGGAAGAGCCCCGGTCTTCAAATTCTTCTTATTCTTTCAAAGAACATTCGGTCCTTTTTCCTGTTCCGCAACATTTCGATATCATTGAACTCGCGTCTTCTTCATCTTTTTTCTTGCGCCTGAAATGACGTTTCTCCTCCCTCCTCAACTCTCTATAAGTTCGTGACAGTCGCAGGTGCGTCCATGGTCGATCCTTGCGCTTCTACGTTTCAAGTCGACACAGAGCCTCCTAGTGGCGTCCCCTGGATAGCGATCTGACAACCGTCAGGGAGTTAACTAATGTGTGCGGCGGGCTTCTCCATGGCCTTGAATGAATGGTTGTCCGTCGGGTTTGGAACCCACCACGTAAAAATATTTCTCCAATGAATCCTCAAACGAAGCCTAAAGTGGCAGATAGTATGATTTAATCGATTGCTAGTGCAGAAGCGGATTTCACTTAATATTTCTTTCTCACCATCAATAGTAGATGTTAAGCTTTAAATACAATTGCTGTGTATTGGCGTAACAACTTACGGCGTATGAAATAGAAATGGTTTTAATTCGAGGTAGATAGGTCGAGCATATATAAGCCGGCGTTGTAACTCTTTGACAGTGTGTAGATGCCGATGCGCTGCAATTGTGTTTATAGTTTTAGCATTTTCTAACATAGCGTTTCGACTACCTATATATAGGGTGATTTTTTTAAGTTTGGATTTTGAAAATGAAAAAAAAATACAGAAATTTTACAAAAGTGAATGAAATTTTTATTTGGATCGACAAATCAATTACTGTCATTTATTTTTAAAGATAATTTCACTTAAATGTTGCTCGCGGCTACGCTTCAAGTGGTCCATTCTGAAGGTCCAATTTTGGCACACGTTTTTCACACATTTCGGCCGGAGTCTTACAAATGAAGCGGTCAATGTTGGCTTCCAAAGCAGTAATCGTGTTTGGCTGGTCCCTATAGACAAGAGACTTAACATAGCTCCACAAAAAATAGTCTAACGGGGTCAAATCACACGATTTTGGTGAGCAATTGATTGCACCAAAACGTGAGATTAACTGCTCACCAAATTCGCCTCTCAATGGATGTATGGTTTCGCGTGCAGTGTGGCATCGTCCTGTTGGAACTTCATGTCGGCCGAGTCCAATTCGAGCATTTTCGGCCAAAAAAAAGAGTTATAATCGAACGGTATCTTTCTCCTTTGACCATAACGTTGCGGCCTTCATCGTCTTTGAAGAAGTACGCCCCAATGATGCCGCCTGCCCATAAAATGCACCAAAAAGTGCATTTTTCGGGATTGCTAGCTGCTGAATTGCCTGTGGCTGGTCTTCACTCCAAATACGGCATTTCTGCTTATTCACGTATCGATTGAGCCAAAAATGAGCCAAGTCGCTAAATGGACGTAGCTTGCGAAACCACCCTTCTAAAAAAAAACACCCTATATAATTCATGTTCATTTCAGAGTAGCTGGTGGCTACCAAAACACAAACTAATCATATTTTGATAAGGATGCACAAAGATGCATTCTCGTGCTGTTCAATTTGCATCTAATTTCCTCCCACCCTTTAATCTTTAAGTCGGGAAATGAGGCCTGGCCAGGCCGACTTTGTGGGAAACTAGAAATTTGTTTTTTCTGATGACTTTCCAAAAGCTGGGCTGTTGTGCCATTAAATAAAAGAAGAAGATGATTTTCGAATTAGGCTTAATAAACGAATTGTACTGCCTTGTACTTTCCATTTGGCTGTACCGGGGATAAACTTAGGCCAGAATGATCCATTGTGAGACCACATGGCTTGGACCTACAGTTTAACGCCGGTTATGAACGGCAGGATGGCAAATTGTTTTCACTTTTTTTGCATTTTTCATTGGCTGCCAAGTGGTGTAATTGCATAATTTTGTTAAATACAGATTGACGACGGCAGCTAAAATACCTTTCCTTTTATACATATGTCACTAGTACGGGAAGAAAGCGTGGCTATTTCGCAATGCTGATAATTTTCATAACAGTTTTTCAAGAGACTATTTTAATGATTTGTATTTGTTCAATTCGCTTCAGAATTCCCTTCAATATCACTCTTTGAAAATTTCACTTATATGGAAGGTACCACGCTCAATGTATGCGCCAAATTTGGTTGAGATTGTTACGTTTTATTCGAGTTGTGGTGTGCAAAGACAGACAGACGGACCTGGCTTAAACGACATCGCTATGGAGGCTGATCATTTATGAATATACCATATATCTTCGTACCTACAATGCCTAATTGTGGGTGTTATAAACAAACCGGTATACCATGTACATAGAGAATATAGAAAATAAAAAATTTGGCATCCCTGTTACAGAGAGATGCAATTCCGAATTTTCTCGAATATATTATGGTATTCACATATTTTTCTCGCTCGCACTCGCTTCTTTTATCTAGTAAACAGAACACACCATTTCGTTCACTCTCCTTGACATATGCTATTTTCGTTTATTGTTCAGTGGAATGATGGCATAACCTCAAAAAACTCAGATCATTTTGAAAACTCTTTTTCTTGACTACTAGCAGTTGTTCGTAGAAGAACGTAAAGCACGAGTTAATCATTATTTTCACATAAAAGATTTATAAAAATCTCTAAAAAATGTTTGGCGGTCAACAACCTATACTAGTTTTGAGTAAATTACAAAATTTTTCTATTAACCAAATGTGAAATAAAACAATTTATTACAATTACAGGTCAAAACACAAAAAGAGAATCGGGCCGAAAAGTGCAGTTGGAGAACATCAATGCCGGAAAGGTGAGTGTGTGTGTGGGTGGGTGCGAGTGTTTAGGGGGAATGTTGAGTCATGACCATCTGCTTTATGTTCGGTAAAAATATGTTAAATTACCAATAATTAAATGAATTTTTTGTTTTAAGGCTATTGCCGATGTTATTCGTACCTGTCTGGGCCCACAGGCTATGTTGAAAATGTTGATGGATCCCATGGGTGGCATTGTTATGACCAACGATGGTAACGCTATACTGCGTGAGATCACCGTACAGCATCCAGCTGCAAAGAGTATGATTGAAATTGCACGCACCCAAGACGAAGAGGTGGGCGATGGTACAACTTCAGTTATTGTGCTGGCTGGTGAGATGTTGGCTTCTGCAGAACCATTCCTTCAGCAACAAATTCATCCAACGGTCATAATTCGCGCATACCGTGAGGCACTGGAAGATATAATCAAGCATTTGCAAAATGATTTAAGTGTTCAGCTTGATGTGAATAATAAGGAAAAGATGGCTGAGGTGGTGAAGGCATGTGTGGGCACCAAATTCATTGGCAAGTGGTCAGCTTTGGCTGTGAAGATTGCGTTGGAGGCTGTGGAAACGGTGACGCTGAATGAAAACGGACGTTTGGAGGTTGATATTAAACGGTGAGTACTTCAATGCTATTGTAATTGGTGAAAGTTCTGATTGGTTTTTTTTTTTTTTTTTTTGCATAGCTATGCCAAAGTTGAAAAGATTCCTGGTGGTTCTATTGAAGAGTCCTGTGTGCTCAAAGGTGTTATGATCAACAAGGATGTCACACATCCCAAGATGCGTCGTTACATTGAGAATCCACGTATTGTGCTGCTCGACTGTTCACTAGAGTACAAGAAGGGCGAAAGCCAAACCAACGTAGAGATTATTGGGGAGCAAGATTTCACACGTATGTTGCAAATAGAGGAGGAGTTTGTGCAACGTATTTGCGCTGACATCATTGCCGTCAAGCCGGATATTGTGTTCACTGAAAAAGGTGTGTCTGATCTGGCACAGCACTATCTGCTCAAGGCGGGTGTTACTGCTATTCGTCGGCTTCGCAAGACAGACAATTTGCGTATTGCACGCGCATGCGGTGCAACTATTGTGAACCGTACTGAAGAACTGAGTGAGAGCGATGTTGGCACCGGTGCTGGTCTATTCGAGATCAAGAAATTTGGTGATGAATACTTTACATTTGTTACACAGTGCAAGGATCCAAAGGCGTGTACGATTCTTTTGCGTGGTGCCTCCAAAGACATTCTAAATGAGACCGAACGCAATCTCCAGGATGCACTGCATGTCGCCAGAAATTTGGTTATCGAACCACGTTTGGTGGCAGGTGGTGGTGCCATTGAGATGGCTGTTTCGCAGTTGCTCTCACGGAAACAACTTAAGGGACCCTACACTGCAGTCGGCCAGGCTTTGGAAATTATTCCACGTACTTTGGCGCAAAATTGTGGTGCAAACACAATTCGCACATTGACGGCGTTGCGTGCAAAGCATGCATCTCATTCAGGTAAACAGACAGGCTCTTTTCAAGCATTCCACCATACAAAATTTAACTCTTCTTTTTTCGCAGGTGATGCAGTTTGTGCTTGGGGTATCGATGGTGAATCTGGTGAAATTGTTGACATGAACGTGAAGGGTATTTGGGAGCCACTCGCTGTCAAAATGCAAACCTACAAAACCGCTGTAGAGACTGCCATTCTCTTGCTGCGCATTGATGACATTGTCTCCGGCTCGAAGAAGCGTGGCGGTAATGAACCCACAAATCCAGCTGCCGCTGCAATGGGACAAGAATAAAACAATCGTATTAATTTGCTAATACTATTAACTAATGTCTTTGTTTCTGTCTTTATTCAAATTCACACTTCAATATTTCGCAGAGAATGTAAACCAATTCTAGTTTGTGTATTATTTCACATTTGTATTCATCTATAGACTCAAATTGGGCATCATTTTAATTGATACATTTCAGCTTATAAATCAAAGCTTTGATACAGTATTTTGTTGAAATATTCTCTAACGAAAAATACATAACATGTTCGCGCACTACATTTCTCACAACAATTTGTATTAAAAAAAACTTAAGAAATCAAATACGTTGCCTTTATTATAAATTTTTAGGGATTATATGCTTTTCACGGTTCTGTAGAATGGGAATATCAATTTGAGATCGTCTTGGACGTTGTCATCTTTTATTTCCTCTACATTCATAAAGTCGATTATCCATAAGTTTCAACACCTCCAAGCCAACAGTAGTGAAGTGTGGTTGCAGGTATCTCGCAAATATTTCCAAACACTTTGGGTTCTCAGCGAGAAATTCACTTAACCATGGCAGCAGTGGTGGTTTATGTGAGTGCACAATACTTGGCACACTTAAAAGCATTTCTGTTTCCCGAATTTGTACAGCGAGCTCTGGTGAACTATTCTGATGACACGCAATGTACAACATTTCAAAAGGTTGTTTATTATGCCCGGGACCAGCATCATTCAGAGATCCAATTAGATTACCAGCCGTATTGACTTTAAACCATCTGAGCGAGTGCAGTAAACGTAAATTCCACGCAGGTAAAAACTCATTGATCAAGGTTCGCTGATGCTGTTGCGAATTTGTACACCAAACAGCCACCAGCGTATGCGAGTGCACCAGCTGTGCTATGGGCATTTGTTGTAATTGCTGATGGTCTAACATTTGATAAGCCAACTCCATACGGGCACGTTTCAAGCGTCTAATGTACTTGTTACGCCACGGGGGATCTATGACAATGAGGTCAAAGAGCTTGGCACTGAATTGTGGCACCAATTTCGGCAGTTTTGCGATGTCATAGTTGAAGAAACGACAATCGGGTGGTATTATATATTTCTGATTGTTAAAGTCAAAACTTTGAAACTCATCAGTGCTGTTGGCTCCTTTGAATTGCGGGAAATTGTCACTTGTAGTTTGTTCCCAATAGCGTGGCATGTCTGCAGATGAAATTTGCTGGGGGAAGTCTCCATCTGTGTTCATTTGTTTTAGGAAGTCTGCGACCAAAGCGTGCAAGTTTTTAGATTCTTCACCAATCACTTTTAATTCAGTAGCTGCTTTCCGTTTTCTGTTCTTTTTTGTTTGATTTACAATTTCTTCATCTGCCCTCTCACGAAAATAAAAAAGTTCTTCTCTTAACTTATATGATAATTTATTTTCGTCTCTTTGATACAAATCATTTATTAATTTCCGATGGTCAAGAAAAATAGCTATTTTATTTCCATTTCTTAGCTTTTTCATTTTATTTTTAAGCAGTACAAACTCTTTTCGGTAACTTAAGTCAACCGTAAACACAGATGTGATAAAATCGGCTGATTTTGTACTTCAATTACATGTCTGGTGTTATTTTTAACGCTTTCGAGACCTTTTAACAAAACCAAAAGCGATAGCAAAAACTACGGATTCTTATTCTCTGACACCGATTTCTCTTTGCAATTGTTAATTGAAACAAAGCTTTTGTGCCTGGATTTTCATGGGTCACCTGTGAGACAATGGTCCCAAAGGGTGCCTTATTAAGTTTTTTCCGATTCATTTTTAATTCATGTTTTTGAACATAGTAAAATAAAAAAGTATGCTAAGTGAACTCCTTTTTAAATAAATGAGTTTATAGCGCATGGTTGCATTTCAATTCATATAAAAAAGTATTATCATAAAGTTACGTTACAAATTGAAAAATCAAATTTTCTTGTATTGTTATTAGGAAGTTGAACAATAATTGAAATTTTGTGAAAAAAAGTTGAAAAAAAGTTTGCAATTGAAATATGTGTTTGTTGTGCAGGTTCACTTTTGCGAATTATTAATAAACATTGACAGAAATGACCCATTGACCCACCTAACTTAAACATTTTCCTTTTGATGAGCATATGTTGACAACGTTGTCTCTTTTTATGACGAAACATTCGTTGCTTTTGAAATATATGCGGCGTTGGTTACTTCCTTGTTTTTTGGGCCTCTGATCGAAAATTGAAATACAAAGAAATAATCAAACAAAAAACAAACAGTTTTTCAATTTTAAAATTTTTCTTAAACTATAAGTATGTGATAAATAAATTATGCCTTGGGATACGTGGTCAGATTTGAAAAATATAAGAATCACCTTGCGTGAGCTATAACTTTACTTTTAATGGCACAACAGCCCATGGAGGGCCTAGGCCGAGCTTTTCGCATCCACTCATGTTGTGCGTGTGATATTTTTGTACATGAATGGAAGGGACCTACAGTTTAATGCCGAATCCGAACGGCGAAGTGAAAAGCTTTTCATAGCAATTTTTACTCTTGTAGGTTTGCCATTGCCATGTAGAAAAATTATTTGTTCTACTTTTTGATTTTGCCTGTGCCGAGATTCGAACCTCGGATACTCTGAGCAGCTGTCCAACGCACCACAGCGACCACTGTTGCGTAGTGGTAGTGCGTGGGCCATAAACTAGTTATTAAGTTGCACTGAGTTATGAATGACCGAGCATGGGCCACGAACTCACAGCGGCGCTGATTCAAATACGGATATCTCATCGAAAAGTAGTAATATTTGAAAGTTATAAAATGGATGCTGTTAAGGAGCATATAAATTATTACTTTTAAGTTTGATTAAGATTTTGAAAACCTCTTTTGGCTGTTAAAAAATACAACAAAAATATCTAAAATCTCTCGAAAACCATGGACGATACTAAAAGATTTCAGATTCGTGTTCAGCATAGAAAAATCTAGAAGCTCCACCATACACGGTCTAAGAAATAAATACTGTTGTACTTCTGCTTCTTCTTAGTACAATATTAAAAAAATTACAAACTTAAAACAATAAATTATACTTCAATAATAATCACTTAATAAAAAAATATGTAAAGTAATTTTAAATAAAATGTTTTTCTTTGGGTTGAGCTAAAATTTCCTCAGCCATTTTATGACTAGGCTGAATATTATTCTGTCGGACACTAAAGTAAAGTATTCATAGGATAGTATCAAAGGAACAGGTGAAGAAAATGGAAACTAATTCGGTATAAACAGTTATAATAACTTATATGATGGGAAATTTATCATAATTGGGCAATAACCACGCATACCTTCCATACAAGGTAAGTATTACAGAACAATATAAAAAGAGCTATATAACAAAGTTATTCAACTTATGAAAGTCATAAGGTTTCAAATCTCTCGAATTAATGAAACGCACGCAATGCCCGATCTGTTTCTGGAATTGAACCGTGTTTTTTAAAATTGCTCCGGCGTGAGTCTGTTCATGATGGATTGCAAAACAAAACTATCTTCAAAACAACCGAGACCTATCAAATCGCCTGTCACAGAAAACAGTAGTACCAATTTAAAGTTTTCTAAAAAAAACCCGATATTTTCAACTATTTTTTTTAATGATGTATTATTTGTTTAGCCTTTATTTTTTTGTCAATTATTGTTTGATGCAAATAAAAACTTTATATTTCTTCTTCCTTTTCCCTTTTCTAATAAGTCATTAATATGTACATGTATGGATGGATGTGAAGAAGCAGGATATATACATACTTCATCCAAAATAGTTTCCATGGGACATTAATGAACATAAAGGATTCCATAAATTCAAAACCAAAAGAATTGTACCACATTACTCCGGGAAGGTAACGATAACTATATAAATGTATAAGGAAATGAACGGTCAATGAATTCATTAGATCTACGCCAAGTACAGCCAGAAACAGGTAACTCAGAATTCTTTATATGGGTTAAAATACTCATTCGACTTCACAATACCAATACTTAAGCCTTTGCAGTAGTTCCAGATTTCTTCTTAAATCACTGCAGCTATATAAGTTCTCAGTAATAAGGCCGGCCATTGTAAAGAGCTCGCCAAGGGCGTTTTGACTAAGGCTTTCTTCTACATGAATATAGTGCAGCAAAATCTACTACCGTGGGCAAAAGTTAGTAAGACTTTTTAATTTAAATTTCGCGCGGAAACCCATTCATCAAAATATTATTTTTTTAAGGTTGGTATGACGGTCGGTGACATCTGTGCCAAATGTCACATCAAAATAATCATTAGTGTTTAGTATACGCTTGTCTTTCTGAAGTTCTGAAGTACAAAAAGTGCATTCGGCGATTTTCACAATGAGTGAAATTATTCAACAAAGAAGTTAGTTCCATTAAATTTTGTGTGCGGAATCAAATTTCTGGTGCCGAAACGTTCAGAATGTTGCAAAAGGCCTTCGGTGATAATTGTATGTCGCGAGCAAGTGTTTTTGATTGGTACAAATTGTTCAAAGATGGTTGAGAACGCGTTGACGACGAACCACGTCCACGACGGCCATCAACATCAACTGATGATCAACACGTCGATAAAATCAAGGAATTGGTGCTCGAGAATCGACGATTAACAGTCAGAGACCTTACTGGCATCGTTGGAATATCGGAAGGATCAGTGAAAACCATTTTAAAACATCATTTGGGCCTAAGAAGAGTGAATGCACGATTGGTTCCAAAATCACTGCATTGGTTTTACGAGACCATTTTGCCAAAAATTCGACTGATATCGTTCCGCAACCACCCTACCACCCTATTCGCCTGACTTAGCACCGTGTTACTTTTGGCTATTTTCTAAACTCAAAAAACCGCTTCGTGGACCGTTTGACCGTTTTGAGTCAATTGAAGACATTAAACATGAATCGCTAAGCGCATTGAAGGCTATTCCGGAAATTGACTTTAACAACTGTTTCGAGAATTGGAAAAAACGTTGGCACAAGTGTATTGGGGCAGGGGGTTGGGATTACTTTGAAGGGGACGAAATAGATTTGGAAGAATGAATAAAAAAATTTGAAATTATGAAAAAAGTCTTACTAACTTTTGCACAGTAGTATGTATGTACTTGAATATCCTTTTTGAATTGAAAATGCTTGTTTGTATTTGTATACATTATTTTTTACATAATTATCTATATACGTATATAAATATATATATATGTATATATATATATAATATAATATATATATATGTATATATGAAAATACAACAAATTCATTAAAATATGTATATGTAAGGCTTTAGTTAACCATTTTTCACAAATATATGGTATGTTTCCGTATTTATAAAAATAGTTTAGAAAAATCTGTGATTTTACACACATTTTCATTTCTTACACTTTAAGCAATTTAAAATCGCACAAAGCTATCAATAACAGATAATTAACAATTTTCTATTTGGAAAATATTTCAATTAAACTTGTATAATGGAAAACAAGGCAGAAAATCAACAATTTAAATATAGCTAAAATAATTTTTTTAGATTAAGCTTAACTAAAATTAAAACTTTAGCTGTCTAAGTTTATCATAAATGCTGAAATACAACGCTGTTGTAAGACTGGATTTGAGTAGTGTTGGTGTCACGCCCTTGTATAGGCCACGTACACCCTCTTGCTTGATGGTTTCACGCAAACAACTGTAAACGCCAGTACAATGAATATTCTGTCCGAAGGTCTGACGATTCGATTCAAAACCCTGAATTTGTAAGCGCTTCTTAATTAAATCGAAGGGGTAAACGATAGTCTTGGATAGCATGCCCGACGATGCGCCCATCACGAGCAATGTCCAGGTGGGTAGTTTACTGTTGCGCGCAGAGAAGAAAAAATGTGTAGAAATAATGTGCTGTGGAATCAGCTAGAAAGAACACTCACCTGCGATCTTCAACTTCATAGAATTTTATTGCCGATTGGCTCAAAAGACGGTAGAACATAAAATTTGTACCCATTAACGGTGTAATTTGCAGTAAAGCGGACGATAAACCGCGATACATGCCGCGTGTGCCTTCGCTGCGTATTATAGCTGCCACAGCTCGTGTAGCATTCCTGTAACCTTTGGTCGAGTCCTGCGCGATCAGACGTGTACGAATCACGTCCAACGGCGTAGAGAGGCAAACAGCAGCGCCCCCTGCAATGGCGCCACAGATAAAATTCGAAAAATTCGGATGATCCTTGAGGTAAGTGGTCTGTTTAGCGGCTAAACTCAATTGCTCATATGTCCAGAATTGTGAAATGCCATACATAATGCTTAGCACTTGCGCGGGATTGTGACCCTTCCAGAAAGCGAACAAACCCTCCTCGCGAAAGATTGTGCGAACAGCCTGTGAAATTGATGTGTATTTCGATTGTTTGCCGGCCTTGGTGCCCAAAGGCTCCACCTGCAGTTGAAAGCGTATCTTAAGGACATCGAGCGGCTGACAGGTGGAACGTGTAATAGCCGCTGAAAGACCACCTGAGAATATTTGCTGTAACTGCTCTCTGGTACTGTGGGTGAGTCGTTTTGTTGGAGTTTGCGATTTGGGCGATTGCTCAACTGTGGCGTTAGCGTTGGTACTGGTGCTGGTGGCAGTGTTGCTGACTGTCACTGTTGCCACATTGGCACTGGTTGTTGTACCGCCAGTTGTGGCGATTTGTGGGGTCATATTGAATTGCTGCTGCTGTTGTTGCTGCCGTCGTTATTGTGAGTTATTGTTTCTGTGTATGTGCTTACAGTGTGAGTGATTTTTTGTAACTGATTTTGTGGTTTTCACTTTTATTTATTTTTTAGTTTAAATGGAATTTCTGTAAGAAAATAAAAGTTAGTGTGTGCAAAGAGGTTTCATACATATGTATATTTTTTTTTTACTAAGCATTGTTTAACACACATGCAAAGTAAAGTTGTACATAAAAATAAACAAAACCAGCGAAAATAAATGAAAACTTTAAAGCAAACAAATAAACGATTCAAATTCCGCATTTTAGTTGCTTTAATATACCGTGATATTTTATTATTATTGTTGTGCTTGTTGTTGCTGCTTATATGCTATGTGCGCATGTGCATGTACATACATACATTTGCTATGGCTGACTTTCCAGCCAAAATATTAATGCTTTAAGTGTGTTACTGTGGCTCTTTGCATTTCGCACCTTCAAAGTGGAGCCGAGTTCAGCTGATCTATTCGGAAGCGTCGCTTCAGTATAGCACTTACCCACAAATTATGTAACCCCCCTCATACCCGCAAATCGCATTTAGTCTCTTGTTGCTTGCGTTTTATTTTTCTATTTGTCACTTAAAAAGAAAAACAAAACACAAGCAACGCCGAGAGTCACGCCGATTTACATTTTACATAATTTGCGGGTTAATATGTAGACTTTTGCTCTTTAACTGAGTTACATTTAAATGGGAAATTGAAACGATTCGTGAAATGTTAATAGCGATGGGTGGTTTTCAAACTCGATGAGGTAGTACTGTAAGTTGTGGTTTTACATATTTTTCAAAACGCAGCATGTAAACAGAGAGTGTATTATATTTGTCGATTAATTTTTTTTTTAAATTCAAAGGATATGGTTTTAAATCAGTTTAATTTAAAAGCTAATAGCTAAAGTGCTCTTTCCGAGGAAATGCTTCTCTCGTGATTTACGAGCCACATACCGCCTTCTTCTTTTCTTTCTTTTAACGGCACAACAGCCCATGGACGGCTTAGGCCGAGCCTTTTCTCATCCACTCACGTTTTACGTGTTATATTTGTTCATACCGAATCCGAACGGCGAAGTGAAAAGCTTTTCATAGCCAATTTTCACACTTGTAGGTTTGCCAGTGCCTGCCAAGAAGTGGTGTTAGTATTTTCTACTTTTTGATTTTGCCTGTGCTGAGATTTGGACCCCGGACACTTTGCTTTGAAGGCCAACGCACTACCAACTACGTCACAGCTACCACATACAGCCACACTCTTAGAAATAGTACCCACATCGCGCGCTAAGAGCTCACTTGGAATCCGTCTGTTGCATTCACGAGGCGAACCAAGAACGATATTGAGGTTATCCATTGAATTCGAAATGACATCGTTACGTAGCTGGTCAGAGTTGATAAATCTTTCTGCAAAACGAGTCATATGGAGATCAAGAGTAGTTGACGCTCTGTGTCCCATTAGAGAACTTAGGTTTAATGATAAAGCATTGACGACTTCTAGGTCACAATAATACGTAAGAACTTCACAAGTGGTCGATATCAGTTAATTATGAGCTTACGAATTCCAGTTAAGACTGCGGTCACAGTTCCCACGATGCGACTCTTCTCTTTCGCTGCAATAACATTAACTAATATACCTTACTCCACTTTGCTACGGACACATCCAACTGCCGGGATCATATTCATTTTACCGACCTGATAATACTTGATTATAACACTTTTAAATAATGTATATGAAATTATTAAACTTATTGACTTTAAGTCAGTGATGAGCAAAGAGTGTAGCTATCTTTCAATTATGTACACGTGCAAGTGGCTGCCCAACAATGCTTTACCTGTATCTTGTACAACAAAAACTTCAACCAGTTTTGCTGAGCAATTTCGGGTTAATTTTTTGATTGTAAATACCATGTTTTAACTACTGATCAATTTAAATTAAACCCACTGTGCAAGATAATATTTTTTAAACGTTCGAAATTAACAGCATTAAAGAGTGCGTATGTGCAACGAAGTAAAACAAAATTTGGCAAAATTTTAAGTGTTAAAATTATAATTAAGGCGCAACCTTTTGATGGTTATTGTAGGACAAAAAAACGCAAAGAAACCTAAAGTATCATAAAGAAGAAAGAAACGCATTTGACTTGATTAAAAATGCTTGAAGCGACTGCAACTTCAGCAATGAAAGTGATATCTAAAATTTTAACTGCTATCAATTGTGCGATCGACAGTGATGACTGACTCTTGGATATATTGGCAATGGACGCACAAATATGTGAAATTTAAAATGAATTATTTTCAGTAGTTATGTACATAACGAAATAGTTTTTAAACTATTCGAAATTGTAATTGATTGTTCACCAAGCATAAAACTATTTATGTACATAAAATTGCACTACTTATAAACATATCGCGACCTAACTGTAAAAGAGACACAACTCAAAATTTATATAATTTTAAATAAATTTGTTTCGCCCAATGTTGACAAGTTTCAAAACCATTATTCAAGAGACTATGGTAATTTAAGGATGTGTTTTCTTCAATTCGCTTTAGAATTTCCTTCAACATCACTATTTAAAAATTTCACTAGTGTGGCAGGTGTGTACTTTTTCCTTATCAAACGTCATGAATTTTGAAAGTAATAGAGACACCTTCAAAGGAAACAGGTGTGTACTTTTTCCCTATCAAACGTCATGAATTTTCAAAGCAATAGACACATCTTTAAATCTTAAGGAAACATTATCTTAGTTTCAGAGAATATTTGTGGTCCCACAAGGATCAAAACCAATATACCCTGTACACAGAGTGTGTAGGGTATAAACAGGAAAATGCAATTCCCAATTTTAGTTTTTCACATTTTGAACTTTTTACAACGTATGTGATGGAAGACGTGACTTAGTGAATATAGCTGCTACTTCTTCATCTTGCACTTGCTGCAGCAACACAGCAATTAGCAGCAGCAATAAACACAGAAAAGGTCGGAAGATGCGCTATACGATCTGCCTTTGTGTCGAGTGGTATCAGTACCAAAATCACTTTTTGAATACATATGTTTTTTTATTGTCTTACACTTACCCAATTTTGATCGCAGTCGAATGCATTTAAGAGACTACTTTGATTAACATTATTTTAATTTCATTTTTACTTGAAAAGTCCAGTTTGTTTCGTTGGAACTTTCTTTTTTTTCATCATCATTGAGCAAATAGCGACTATACACTGCGTATACTTGACAACGAATTACTCAATCTCTACTAATCGGCTGCGCCTCATCGCTGTTGCTTGCTGCTGAATGCTTTTGTTTGCCGTTGCGTCTTATCGATTTTCTTGGAGTTTGTGTACATGTAACTGGTTTATCTTTATGCTTTGCGGTCTTTTATGAAATTTCTATGCTATATTTTTGTATTGAATCTGTATATTAATAAAAATCCAAAACAAGTTACTGCTTTCATTTCTATTTTACTTTCGTACACTTGTTGTGTGCAGCTGCGAACAGCTGTCTCGTTTGACATTAAATTTTGAGTGCTTCTGTTTTGGTTTTTTATTCGCCACTTCGGCGATGCCAGATCTTTTTCCGAATAATTTCTTTGAAGGCTACCACTTGGTGGGTAGCAAAATGTTTTAGGTGAGTTTCTTGGGCGATTTAAATGAAAAAACATGTCGAACCGTTTGATCCGTGAGCATAAAGGGTGATTTATTAAGAGCTTGTTTTTTTAAATAATCAAAAAAAAACACAGATATTTTGAAAAAGAGAATGAAATTTTTATTTGGATCGGTAAATCAATTCCTGCCATTTACTTTTTAAAGATAATTTCACTTAAATGTTGCCCGCGGCTACGCTTCAAGTGGTCCATTCTGAAGGTCCAATTTTGGCGCACTTTCTCACAAGTTTTGGCCGGAATCTCACCAATGACGCGTTCAATGTTGGCTGCCAAAGCAGCAATCCTGTTTGGCTTGTCCCTATAGACAAGAGACTTAACATTATCGCACAAAAAATAGTCTAACGGGGCCAAATCACACGATCTTGGTGTCCAATTGACTGCACAAAAACGTGAGATTAATTGATCACCAAATTCGCCCCTTAATTGAAGCATGCATTTGCATGCAGTGTGGCATGTAGCATCGTCCTATTGGAATCTCATGGCCGAGTCCAATTCCTGCATTTTCGACAACAACAAAATCTGTTATCATCGAACGGTACCTTTCTCCATTGACCATAACGTCGCGGCCTTCATCATCTTTGCAGAAATACGGCCCAATGATGCCGCCTGCCCATAAACCATTTTTCGGTATGCATTGGTTGTTGCTGAATTGCCTCTGGCTGTCTTCACTCCAAATGCGGCAATTCTTCTTATTCACGTATCCATTGAGCCAAAAATGAGCCTGGTCGCTGAATGGACGTAGCTTGCGAAAAACATTTTCCACAGAGCACGAATTTTGATAGTAAATTTCAATATTTGCAAACGTTATTCAGGCATAAGTCTATTCATGATGAAATGGCAAACCAAACTGAACATAATTCAAGTGACAGCTGTCAAAAAGAACAACTCCGAAAAAAAAACTGCCAGATTGAAAAACACACTTCTAGAAAAATACCCTTTACAACTAGGAACGAAATTTTCTCCGAAATTGATACAAAACGAGTGGTAATTTCACAGATCAGCCTCGATGTGCTGCAAACACATTGCAGAATCATATGCATACGTTCACGTTTGACGTGATGTCAAAGTTAACCCCCGCCCGAACTATTTATAATGGATTTCGTCGATTACAGCGCCATCTTAAATGAATCGAAAAAAGTTCATACAAATCCTACTTATATTTAAAGGTAATTTCCGAATCTGTGATAAAAATAGGCTTTGAATTGGAAAAAAAAATTCAAAATTTCAAAGTTACTAATAATTTTATCTCTAATGTATTTACCCCAGAATGATTAAATTTTGATTATAGACTTTTTTTTCGTAGACTGCTTATTATTCGAGATATTTGAAAGTTTCAGGTTAAAAAACTCAACCTGTATAAAAACAGAGATATTTTGTACAATTTAGATTTTAAAAGCTTTTATTGATACATTTTGCGTATAAAAGTGAAAATTGCCAAGATATTTTGAAAATACATTTAGTAGTTATATCATACATTGTGAAAATTATACAAATCAAAGATTTATTTCCAGCCCAATCCAGACGCATTGGAACCACCTGCCGATGGAGCTGATGGGCTTGGCTCATAATCGGGTGGAATGCTAAAACCGAGTACTTCAATATTGCCGCTTGCTCCTTGAGCTGCCGGCCTTATATTACTAGCACCACGCTGCTGATTAGCCGGTGGAGCAGTAGGCCGAATAGAAGGTGAAACAGCGGGGGAAGACGAAGAATGCGATGGTATTAGTGAAGGAATTGGTGCTGGTTTTGGTGGCGAAGATGGTATCGCAACTGGTATTGGATTTGGGCTGGTCGGTTGTGGTGAAGGATATACATGGGTAGGTGTTGAAGGATATATATTGGTAGGGGCTGCTGGAATGTTATTACTTCTTATAGTACCGGCTGCACTTGATAAGTTAGCATCACTTAAAAAAACTGGATAGCGTGGTTTAAATGTGTTATTCTCAAATTGTTCGCTGCGTACATCTTCTTCAAAAGTAGGTGGAGCTAAATGTACGAAAACCCAAAAGATAGTTTTAGATAAACTCAATTAATTTTTTATTACCCATTCTCGATTTTCTACTTACGCAACGGTTTATAAGAAGGACCAACACCTGGCTGTGATGTAATCGCTGCTTGATCGTTAGCACTAGCATATAATGGCACAGTGCCAATAGCCATCGGAAATTCAATTACCAAATCTCCATATATGCGTGATACTTTTGCTATAAATCTCAAAATGTAGCTAATTTTGATAATACTGCAGCTTTCCAGCGAAGTAGGTGTGGTGGATGGTATTTGTAGGAATTCATTAAATTCGGCTTTATTTAATTTAACAACTTCACCGCAATGGTTATCGGCAATTTTAACTTCGATCACTTGGGTTTTTGTGTCGGGTGAACGACTTGTGAACACAACTTTCTTCATAAGACGCACCTTAACATCAGAGCAATGAACATCCGATTGATTATCGAGCACAACATTAAAACGAATTTTCTGCCCAGGAGCATATGCGGAGAAGGGAACTTTCACATGCATAACCATAGGTCCTTTGTTGCCACAGCATAAGCTCCAGCAGAAGGTTTTTTCGTCGATTTTATGCAATGGTTTCTAGAATAGATTATCGATATACATAGATCCTCGTTTTTCAGTTGAGCAAATATTTGAAATAATTATTTCTACTATACCGCATTGTCTGGATTTAAATTCAAGTCATATGGTGATATCACTGTATACGGTTGCTTAAATGCATTGTCATAACGCATTACTCTATCGATTACAAGGGATACTTCATGTCGTATTTGCCCCCAGGAGCCATTAAACGATGTTGGTGCATTCGGTGGTATAGTAGCTTGAAAGGGAAAGGCATACTTTCCCGCAGGTAACTCCAATTGTGATCCGCCACTTTGCCCGTACACATACTTCTCCGAACTGTAATACAATTCTGAACCAGAGTATGTCTCTATTGCCTTTTGTGGTTTACCTTGAGTGTCTTGCTTTGTGATATTTTCCGTCCAGCGTGTTTCAGCAAAGCCACTGACACTAATGTATATAGCTGGAAAATAGTAGGAAAGAACATACTTACATTTCCAATTACATATAGGTTTTAATTTAATTTAAACAAGTGCCGACATTTAATAGCATATATGGTACATAATATCTAGAGCTAATTCAATTAATTGAGTAGCACTCGTATTCTCTTCTTTTTTATACACTTGCTAACTGATAAATTGATAGTTTTCAATTAGTGTGTACTTATATCAGTTGACCTCATAATGGGCGAAACAAATTATTTCGTTTCTGTACTAATTATTTAATTGAATTTAGTATTGTGTCATATATCATTCGTAATGGTGAGATGGTTTGTTGGTTGGGTCATAAGGTTAAACATATCGAGTCAGTCTAAGATGCTCTTATCAGCCGAAAAAGCAGGCAAATTTTAAACGCCCATATTAATTCCAACATAGGTAAGTAGTTCGAATGGTTGACGCACTTAGTATAATTATTATTAACCATCTAACATTGGGAAAGAACTGAGTTATTGAGCATTTTGTGCTTTTCCAAAGCTTATTTATTTGCTTATTTGGTTTTTAACATACATACAAACTAGTAAGATTGTCCAGTTATATAAAAACAATGAAAACTGTTTCAAATTTCCATTAAAAACTTGTAAGGTATTTTTCAATAAGGACATAACCATTTTGTATTTAAATATTACGTAGAATAATTCAGTTATCGGGCTGAAATATATTCTAGGTATAGCACACATTACAATTAAGTATCGCATTCGATATTCACGATCTGCGAGCACATTTGCAGCGACTTAACATACCCAATAAAAATAAATCCAATGTCGTTAAATTGCATGAGCGAGGTGGCCACTCGACCGGACCATTTCTCGCCATGATAAAAATGTAACCCTTGAGTTAAGTTATGACATTGCCAGATCAGAAAAAGAAAATTTTTGATTGCGTTTTTATTTCAATACAAATATGTCCCTATTGAAAACCCGTTATGCGTTTAAAACATACATTTTACATGTCAGATGACTATTTTATAGATAGATAAGAGTAGATAAGAGCTTCATGTGAAATAAAGTTGATACGTTTTTGCAAATATGTGTTAATTGTTAAATATACAGTGCTGTGCATAACATTAGCAACTTAAATAACCTAAACTCATTCTTCGGTTTTTTTTTTCATATGTATATTTAAAATGATAGACATACTGTACTTAGATTTACTCAATAATGTATTGTGTTCAATAAAGCATTAACCAAATTTAGAAAAAAAACCGTCAGCAATGAGCACAATATATAAAATATAACTTTTACAATCAGTTTTTTTTTTTTGCTGACTAACGGTAAATTAGAGTTATGTCTTGAGTTGTTTTACTTAACTGATATTGATGTATATTATTTTTATTCACTTTCAAATAGAAATTTCTGTTAGAAAGTCGTTCAAATTACCCGCACTCGTGGGCCCGAAATAGATACCCCGATTGCTTTAGACAAAAAATTATTGATGATTGAGTCAAAATTGTTTGGCAAAGAAGTACGGAATACATAAATCGATAATTTCTTACTTTACTTTTGATGGCACAACAGCCCATGGAGGGCCTAGGCCGAGCTTTTCGCATCCACTCATGTTGTGCGTGTTATATTTGTACATGAATGGAAGGGACCTACAGTTTAAAGCCGAATCCGAACGGCGAAGGAAAAGCTTTTCATAGCAATTTTTACTCTTGTAGGTTTGCCATTGCCTGACAAGAGGTGGTGCCGTGTAGAAAAATTATTTTTTCTACTTTTTTTTTTTTTTGATTTTGCCTGTGCCGAGATTCGAACCCCGGACATTCTGCGTAGCAGTCCAACGCACTACCACTACGCCACAGCGACCACATTTCACGCCTAAGAAAAAAGTTTGAAACCACAAACACTGTCAAAACTCTTCACCGAGGCGGTCCGAAACGAAAACTTCAATGAGAGTGTACCGAAAAATGTTATCAATTTAAAAAAAAAACACCATCAATAAGAAGCTACAGACCAGCGAAGAAACCATTGCTATTATAAAGCACCAGGCAGTCATTGAGGAGGCCGAATTCCCAGCTTCTCAACGAAAGAGAAGGGCAGAAGATTTACTTGAAAATTTGCCTGAAAATCTCTCCTACGTGGACGAGATTTACCAAGTTTCTAGTCAACCAATCTAATCTAGCCAATATCTAATATTTTATCATGTATATTTTAGATTACATTTCGCACGATCACAGTTAAATTGGACTGTTGATCAATGGAAAACAGTTCTTTTTAGTGACGAATCTAAGTTTAACGATTCGTCGGCGAAATAAAAGGAATTATGGACTAGCAAGGTGGTCGCTGTGGTGTAGTGGTATTGCGTTGGACTGCTACGCAGAGTGTCCTGGGTTCGAATCTCGGCACAGGCAAAATAAAAAGTAGAAAAAATAATTTTTCTGCACGGCACCACCACCACCACCTCTTGGCAGGCAATGGCAAACCTACAAGTGTAAAAATTGCTATGAAAAGCTTTTCACTTCGCCGTTCGGACTCGGCATTAAACTGTAGGTCCCTTCCATTCATGTGCAAATCTAACACGCACAACATGAGTGGATGCGAAAAGCTCGGCCTAGGCCCTCCAAGGGCTGTTGTGCCATTAAAAGTAAAGTAAGGACAAACACGTTTACAAAGACATTTTAGAGTCAGTTATGTTGCCTTTTGCTCAGCGAGAAATGCCACCTGGCTGGGTATTTCAACATGACAATGACCCTAAGCATACTGCAAAAGCCGTCAAGAAGTGGACTGAGGCACAGAGAATTCCGGTCTCGGATTGGCCGGCCCCATCACCTGACCTGAATTCAATAGAAAATCTTTTCGGAATTCTCAAGTGACGAGTGCGTGGGCAGCGATTTTCAACTACAGCATCGCTGATAGAAGCGCTGGAAGAGCAATGGCGAAAAAAATTGTTAGAGCTTCAATGCCACACAGATGCGCTACTTTGTTATTCAAAACAAAGGATATTTTAAAAATATTAACAGAAAATGACCGAATGGAACTTTTTTTCCTTTACAGATTTTCAGTTGCTTGAGTTATGCACAATGAAATTTTACACCTTGGCTCTATATTGTAAGAAAAGAATTGAAAAGTCTAAAATGAAAACATTACTTGTGTTATTTTTAAAATCTTATATGATTTATATTCAATGTTAAAATATTACAAAATAAAGCTAGTAGTGAAAGGAGGAAAAACTCTGGGCGATAATTGTTAATTGCTATTTCGGTTGCTATTGTTATGCACAACACTGTAACATATAAAGCTATAAATTACTAAGTGTAGTTGCTAAATAAATTCGTAACTCTAGATCGAATTTTTAGAAAATGTCAGAAAAGGTCATAGTTCATGCTAAGTATGGCAATATAGTTCTGAGCGTAAAAATTAGTTCATTTAAAATACAAGCAGTTTTATTTTTATTATTTCTTATTGATACATTCAACAGAAAGGGTGTAGAACCTAATGATTAAAGAGCATTGTGTTGATTGGAAGGAAGATTGATAGGTGAGAGGAAGAAGGAGGGGAATGAGGGAGGGAATGAGGGAGGGAATGCAATCACACTGGACACCGATAAAGACATAGACAGCCATTGTGGTAAGTGTTATGCCTTCTACCACAATGAACCGCAGTTTATCAGTGTCGACTATGACCGCTGTGGCGCCAAAGCCCGAGCTTTTCGCATCCACTCATTTTGTGCGAGTTATTGTTGTATATGAATGAAAAGGACCTACAGTTTTATGCCGAATGAAAAGCTTTTCGTAGGCAATTTTTAAACAAAGTGATAGCTACTTGCGAAAAGCTCGCCCTAGGCCCTCCATGTGCCATTGTGCCATTAAAAGAATAAATAATAAGATATCTGCTTTTCAATGAGTATTCATAAAAATAATAATAATATTTTACTTGGGTACTTTTACTGTGTACATCCAGCTGCGTGTTTAATGGAAACAATAATAATCACAAAATGGAATCAAGCCAAGTGTTGAATGTAAGCCACGCTCCCCCCTGATTTATATATTTAATTATTTAAGCCGGTATTGTTTTTCTAATTCTATAAAATATTTCTTTTTTTAATGATTATCACAGATATTTGTACGAATAGGTACATATGTATACCATATTTATGTACTATGTATGTATTCATTTAGTATGTATGTGTGCATCAACTAGTTCTCTGAATATATCCGGTGACGTAATCGTAAGCGTTGAAATTCTATTAAAACTTTATTGGAGACTCTATAAATTTGGATACGAATAGAAGAGCATGTAAATATGTATGTACTAAGTATATACGAGTAGATAGATATTTATGTATTCTAGGTATATACCTATATGTATATGAAATTGAATGAAATGCTTATCATTTTCACTGTTTACTTGTACAAAGTATGTGTAATTTGTTCAAACATGGTATACATATTATGTATAAATAAATTATTCATATGCAGTTTTTATACTTTACTTTTAATGGCACAACCGCCCATGGAGGGCCTATATATTTGTACATGAATGGAAGGGACCTACAGTTTAATGCCGAATCCGAACGGCGAAGTGAAAAGCTTTTCATAGGCAATTTTTACTCTTGTAGGTTTGCCATTGCCTGCCAAGAGGTGGTGGTGGTGCCGTGTAGAAAAATTATTTTCTCTACTTTTTGATTTTGCTTGTGCCGAGATTCGAACCCCGGACACTCTGCGCAGCAGTCCAACGCATTACCACTACGCCACAGCGACCAGCAGTTTTTATACACTCAGAAGAAATATTTGCAATGAAGGAGCTTACTCTACATTTGAATACTTATTTAAAGAATTGACGGAAAATCTATAAAACCTAATCTTATATATATCAAAATGAAGATATGCTATGTGTGTGAGGAATGATCTCGGAAACGGTTCAATTTTTTTCAAAAATTCAACTTTCATGTTAAAGTGCATGCTTTTCTGACGGACATAGTCTATTTATCCTATAACTTTTGAACCCCTCAACGCATTCACTTCAAATTGAAAACACATCCATTAGGAATGTATTTTTATTTCATATTTTTATTGTCTTATTTTTTAACGAAATCATTTGTTTTTCATTTTCGATACATGAACGTTACCCAAACGTGCAGCATTTAGCTGTTCATCTTGAAAACGGACAGCGTAAGTATTTTAAGTCGGAGAATGCAGCGCAAAGAGCGGAAACGCCATCAGAAACGCCACGACATTGACAGCATTTTTCAAGTTACTAAAACGTTATTGCATGCAGAAGTACCGAGGTATTTTACATGGAATTAAACAAAAAAAAAAAAAGAGTTTCAACGTCGTAAGCAAGGGAATCGAGTTGATGGCCATGTAAATCGGTTTTCAATTGATTCTGTAGGGCGAATTTATACTGTTCATCCTAATAAGTAATGCAGAATGCTTTTATTTACGACTGTATTACGATCAATGTTCGTTGGCCAATATCATTTCAGCAGTTAAGAACAGTTGATGGACATGTTTGTTTGTCCAACATATCGTGAAGCATGTCAAAGTTTAGATCTATTGGAACATGATACGCATTGGGATGACACATGAGCAGATGCCATTTTGCTATTTGCAATTATTTTGATTACGTGTAATCCATCGAATCCAGTTGAGTTGTGGACAAAATATCAAAATTACATGTCGGTAGATATTTTACGTAGAGTTCGTCGAATCAATTCCAATCCTGAAATGGCTTTCACACCGGCAATTTATAACGAGGCATTGATTATGATTGAAGATTTGTGTATGATGATGGCAAACAAAGCATTAGCACAATTAGGAATGACAGCACCAAATCGATCCATGCATGACATATTTAATCAAGAAATAGAACGTGAAAACCAATATGACTCGAATACTTTGTATTCATACGTTCAAGCAAATGTTCCGAAATTAAATGTTCAGCAAAAAAAGAGTATATGAAACAATTATGCGTGCTGTTAACAATGGAAGTGATGGATTTTATTTTTTGGATGCTCCTGGTTGTTCAGGAAAACCGTTTTTAATACTTATCATTGCTTTTAGCAACAATACATTAATTATGCACTGTGAAACGTGCATGGGGTTCGCTAGTTGAGAATAAAAGTCGACACAGAAAATTTCGACAGAGTTTTAATACCAAAATTAAGCAAGGGAAAACAAACATTCAATGGGATGTTTGCCTTTCGCAAAAGTTAGAAGACATAAATTCTCCTATTCCTTGAATCGATTAGATTAGGTTAGAGTGGCTTTACTACAGTAGTTCACGCTTAGGTCAGAATGCCTCAGGAATGTAAGAATGAGAATAAATGAATAAGAATTAATCACCAGACCAAGAAGAAAATCGAACCCGAAATCACACGGGTGGGTGTCTAATGCGCTACCCATTAGACTCTTGTGGTCGTTGTGATCCATACCTAGGATCGTTTTTTCAATGACCGGTTCAGTACTTATAAGAACTTTAAGCGGCAGTTATGTTCTGTTAACCGACGGTTGTAGTTGTGATTAGTGCTTAACCGGACTTTGAGAAAATGGCCCTTATTATGTTAAATATAAATCGTTTTACAAGTTCTGAAATTCTTACAATGTTTTATATTTGTTTTTGCTTACACTACTAGTTTTATTCTTGATACATACATATATACCGTATACATAAGTAATATTATAGTTTGATTTTGCATACGTAGTGCAACGTAACGCAGCGTAAGGTACACAATCTATTGACGGTAGAACTCTAAGCTGCGTTACGATTTTGATAATCACTTGCACGTACTGCTCCTATCACAGATCGATACGTGATATTTGGCAACGTTACGTTACGCTACGTTAAGTATGCATGATTAAGCCTTAAGTAAATTATAGCTTCGTTAAAGTAAAATAAAGTTTAATTTAAAAGTAAATGTTCAAGAAGTATTTTAATAATTATTTTCTTCTTATTTTCTCTCTCTTCTTATTTTAATGGCACAACTGCCCATCGAGGTTCTAGGCCGAGCTTTTCCCATCCACTCATGTTGTGCATGTCATAATTTATACATGAATGAAAGAGACCTACAGTTTTATGTGGAATTTGTACTCTTGTAGGTTTGCTATTGCGTTGTTTTTCCACTTTTTGATTTTGTCTGTGCCGGGATTTGAACCCCGGACACTCTGTGTAGTAGGCCAACGCCTTACCACCAATTACGCCCCGCTGACCTCTTAATAACTAATAATTATACATAAATATTTTCCAGTGCACTACATTATGAGGTACACGCATTTCCATAAAATTAAAAAGAAATTTAACTCAATTATACGCACATCTTATGGTTTTTGGCCTTGCAGTGATGAGCTCAGCTGTTCCGGAAACCACTTGTCCAGCATAAAAAACAGCAAATGGATTATTATCAAAAGTTATGGTACATTTCGTGCTGTTGCCGCTGAGAGTCATATTTTCGTATTGAATATTTGAGTTAAGCTTCGAGCGAATTCAAATGCGATGGCGCTTGCTGGATGTTCTTTTACATAGGCACAAGGTATACGCATACAACTTCAAAATATATGTATGTACGAGTATAAGTATAGATATGTGCGCTGTCCGTATAATTGTTTATTGGTTTAACTCTCTCAAGGTTATTATCACTCTTCGGCGGCGTACAGCGGCGACGTCACATACAATATAACAAACTTGTATGACTTCTGGTTTATATTCAAATTGCTCCAGCTATTTATAGTCAATGGTTGCAGGCTGACATAATTTTTCTACGCACGAGACTTTGTTTTTATATTCGCCGATACGAGCACGTCCACTTCCCGCAAACTTCAATTCGAAACTGAATTTTTAACATAAGATATTTGTGTAGTGTGTGGGGATTTGGGGGAAGTTCGAATGTACATATAAAGTTTATTAAGGTACCGTCGCAACCGGCAAAGTGGCTTTTTTGTGTTTTGTTGTACTATTGTTTGTGTATATACATACATACTCATGTACATATGTTTGTATCACTTGTATTCATACATAAGTATGTATAACATTGGATATGTCGGTCGCACGCATCCAATACAGTACAGAGACATTAGCGAAGCTTTTTATGTTTGTCGAAAAACATGACAAATCAACATAAATATTTTTTATATTGATGATAGAAAGGTGAAAAAGAAGTGGAAATCATTTATGAGCTATGGTATTTGAAAGTGAAATTTTCCATTAAATCAGTTTGCCAAACACAATAAGTCTGGATGCTGGACATCAGTGGCAACATATTGAGCAGCCGCTTTGAGAATGACATCCCAACAATTCTCTGCCATTACTTAAAAAGGTATGAACCACAAATTAAAGGACATTCATAGGTTTAATCTTAAAATAAAGGTGGGCCTTTATTTTAAGATTTATCAATCTTCATCCAATCAACACAATGCTCTCCATTCATAGGGGTACACCCTGTGTGATGAAATTTAATTATTTTACACGCGAACCTCTATTTGAGAGTCACTTGAATGCGCTCCTACCGATTTTGTGTTATACAAATATGTAAACTCACATCGTCTGAAGAGAAATCATGTGTCGCATGTAGTTTTCGATAGATTTGAGTAAATTCAATTTAATATTTTTTCGTATATAGTGTATAACTTGACAGTGAGTGATTCACAATTGTTGGTGTAACTTGCATTAAATCACATCTGGCAATATTGTAGCCACTTTCATGTTACAGCAACGTCATGTAACTTTTGTTTTGATTATGAATCAATTTGCCAAAGTGTAAACAGCATAACCCTTTTGCGCTACAAATATGCGAGTGCCAATTAAACAGCATTTCCCGCAACAGCATTTTGCTTTTCTTCTTTAATTCGAAAAAAAGTGCTGCCATCGATTGCTGTTTAAAGTTTACGGTAAATATACTTCATCGATTAAACATGCGAATTCTGGTTTCGATGTTTAAAAAAATATGGAGATATTGACACAGAAGACATGGAACGCCCTAGCCAAGTGAAAAGTCTGACGATGAAGAATTGGAGGTGTTACTCGACGAAGACTCTTGTCAAACGTAAGAAAAATTTGCAATATCATTGGGAGTTACTCAAGCAGCAATTTCTAAGCGCCTAAAATTATTAGGGTTTATTCAAATGGAAGGAAATTGGGTGCGATACGACTTGAAGCCGGAGACGTCGAAAGGGGCTTTTGCATGTCTGATATGCTACTTCAGAGCTATAAAAGTAAGTCATTTTTGCATCGAATTATTACTGGTGACGATAAACCCGAAGCGTAGCTTTGGCTGGCCAAGCTTCACTTCAACGAAAATTCATGGCGCCAAGGTAATGCTCTATATTTGGTGATATCAGAAGGGTGTCATCTGCACATAATGAGCTACTAAAACCTGGTGAAACTAATACGGGAGAGCTGTATCGAGAAAAATTGATTCGTTTGAAGAGAGTAGTAGCCGAAGAACGACTACAATATGTGGCCACATACGACACTTAAATTCTCAAACGATGATATTCATCTTGATATTTGCTGTTGCTTGATGGACTTATATAAAAATATGTATGATTTGTTTCAGAAAGCAGCAGCAAAGGCTAGCACATTCTTCCGCATAAATGTAACTAATTTTTATATAATCGATATCTCTATATCCAGAACTGGGTACAAATTCGATAATCCGTTAATCGTTAACTATAGACGTTAAATTTTTGAAACTAAATTTTTGATTAATTTTCGTTAAGTTTATTCCGTCAACCATAATTAGGAATGCATCTGCATTCCACACTTGTGGTCGCTGTGGCGTAGTGGTAGTGCATTGGACTGTAACACAGAGTGTATGGGGTTCCAATTTCGGCACAGGCAAGATCAAAAAGTAGAAAAAAAAACATTTTTCTACTCAGCATCACCTCTTGGCAGGCAACGTTACAGTTTCCTTGTTCTTCCTATCCCTTTCGTTGGCGCTTCTTGCGGTCATAGTCGACATTGATAAAACTGAAGTTCATTGTGGTAAAAGAATAACACTTGCCACAACGGCTGTCTATCTCTTTATCGGTATCCTGTGGGATTGCATTCCCTCTCTCATTCTCCCTACTTCTTCCTCCCACCTATCAAACTTCCTTCCAATCAACACAAAGCTCTGCATTCATTGGGGTACATTGTGTGTTGACTGTAGTATAAAAAAAAATTATTTCAGTTTCTAAAGAACTTAAAACTCAGAAAGTGTAAAAGTGTTAATTAAATTGACAGCATTGAATTGTCATTTATGCTTTGCGCATGTATAACGATATGATATTAAAGAGATCGGGAATATTCTGTAGGTACTAGAATAGTTCCCGTTATAGTTCGGGAAATAAGTATTTGAAAAAATAAATATTTTGCAGTCTCGCAGAACTAATATGTTGGCAATGTTCTTTCTTTGGCTTTCCCTTTTTGTTCGATTTCAATTTTTGGAAGAAATTAATTCCAACATAATTCATACATAATAACAGCATTGACTAAGAGTCCTCATTCGTATATATATGTATTTATTTATTAACAAAATCTACTACCAGCACACATTTTTACCACTTACATTCCTTCATTTTCAGAATTTAATTTTCCGCTGTTTTTTACTTTTCATACAATAAATGTTTTATCCCAAAAATAAATAACTAACTAACTAAATAAGGTTGGCGGGCTTGGACCATTTTTGTACACTTTCCTCTGGTTATAAATAATTAAGATGAAGTAAAATAAAATACTTATTTTCCTATATCACTTCGAAACACTACACTTACGCTGTGTCCTTATTGAATCCGCTATGTCCGATTGAGTGCCATTTCGTGTACTAGTGTCGTATACGACGTATGTATTTTTTAGAACAAACTGCAGACGTCAAATGATGCTGTTCTAATTAAAAATGCAACGATAATCAATAATCGTATCTGAACTGTGTTAGTCATATGCGTTAATCATATATGATTTTATTGCAAATAAACTGTTGTATTCAAACGAGACAGCATGATGCGATTATTTCGTTTTATACGCATTGGGTGAAAATCAAATATATTTTCTCCAATTCAGTCTTGTGTGACATTTTAAGTGAAAATTGTAATGATAACTGACTGCAGAATTGCATATTATATATTTCCTAAAAAAGAATGGGAAGAAATTGCCGATGATTTCCAGTCCGTCAAATAGCTTTGTATCAGTATCAGGACACTCATGCGACATGATGTTTTCGTATGCGACACAAATATTTCTCATCGCTCGCCACGAATTCACACATAGTGATTGATATTCCGAATTTTCATTTCGGCAATAAATTACAAAACGATAGCTCTGTAAGTTTTTAATCGATCAGTTACGAAGAGCCAATCAAGCATATGCTTGTTTTATCCGCTGTGATTGTAATCATAATAATATCCATCAAATCTTCGAGAATTGTAACTGAACAACCCTTAAGAACACGGTATCTCGCCTCCTTGATTATTCGCATTTCCGCCCTCTGCTTGAAACGGATGCGAAATGAATGGAGAATCCTTAGTGTAGCCGTACCTTACCGTTCATTATGAATATCACTGTATATGTTTTTCCTCTAAAATCACAAGGGTGGCAACGTTAGCGCCATCCACAATAGTAGACGCAAAAACAGCTGCTTGTCTCTGCTTGTGTGTGTTGAGCGGCACTCTATTCTTCGTTTTGCGGAGGGAAAGAACAAACGGAAAGTTGAAGAGAAGTTTAGAAAATAAAGTTTTGTTGTGGTGATTGATTGTATCAATTACGTATAGTACCGAAAAACAAACAAAAAAAAGTAAATTACAGCAAATTACAAAAAAAAATGAATTTCAAGAATACTAAATAAATTCGGCTGTGTGTTATTGCATTGCATTCAGGGCTGCGTTGGTTAATGACACTCGAGGAAAGTGTTTAATTTTTGGATAGAATAGTTTTCATCTCATCTCTTCGCTTCAGCTCTTCCAGTAACTAACACGCACAAAAAAGTGAGAATTTGCAGTGCATTTTAATGAAAAGTCGATTATTTATTGTTGTTCTTTTTGTTTGTTTGCATAGAATGGAAAACGAACAGCTTCGCATAACTTTGGACAAACCGGACAAAATCTACTTTGCAGGACAAACAATCAAAGGAGACATTGTGTTTAATCTAACGAAACGCACAAAAATACGTGGTAAGTTAACCTATTTAAATCTACCTAGAAAGGCTATGCTTTTTTCTGGTAGTTTTTGGTAAGAAGTTTGAATCATCATTTAACTCTTTCCGCTTTGATCTTAAACTTCTTTGTCTCTTTCGGCAGCATTATTCGCAAACAAAGAAATCCCTTGTATGACTTAAAAACTCTATAGAAATATCCAACTTTCATTTGCATACATTTCCTTTTGCACTCTGTTCTATTTTTCTGTTGCTTTTACCTGACAAATTCTTTTTACCAATCTTTTAAATAATCTAGTTTTCTATTTTGAATGTGCCATTACAGCTAATACTTAAAATATTGTTTAAGGAAGTCGCTCTTCTTTTCAGCTACGCTTTGTTATTATTATTTTATAAGAGGGAGTGAGAGAGCGAGCGAGCGAGTGAGTTGGATAACGTCACCTCTTCTCTTTTAAATACATTGAAATTTTTGTTTTTGGTTGCGAATAGATGAAATGGAAAAAGGTGTGGGTTTTTGAGTTCAAAGCAATCTCTTAGCACCCTACACATTTTTAAGGTAGGATAGTGACGAGAGTACACATAATCGAAGTTATCACCTAAATTTGAAAATTTCTGCCATTTCATCTAAGGGGGTAGTTTTACATGTTAGTTATACTTACACAGCTGTAATCTTCTGTGACTATGTTCAGATGCGATTTTACTCTGTTCACTGATTTTTGCCACCCTTACCTTACACTGCACAAGTGGCATGTGGCATATGCCATAAAGTTGTAGCCTATGTGCTATTGCGGCGGAAATATAAAAACTATCAAAATGCTTTACTAAAACAGCTGCATTCTTTCTTCCCCATAAAAATCACATCCCCCTATTTTGTGAAACCTTATCAAAAACTCAAGTCAACTTGTGAATGGCGAAAACTACAATTTTTCCAAACAATATATTTAGTTTATTCATTAGTATATACAAAATTAAGCAGTTTTTTCTCTCAGTATTGAATATTTTAATATTTAATATATCAAGTACCTTCAAACAAAATAATTCATAAATGATGAGAGCTTAATTTTTGTTCTTATGAATTATATAATGAGTTCAATTTCAAAATAAAAATATGCTTAAAGTACGATTTTGCCATTTTGTGCTTCCACGTTTATACTTTTCACTTACTAATCTGGCAAATAAACATTTCATTTGAAATAGCTAACAAAATTCAAAATTTTTACAACTTCTCCACTCACACACGAGTTGCCACTACGGCTTTAGTTTTCTCTCGTAGAAATTTCTCTACTCTTGGCCATATTTCTGCTGTTGTATTACCCTTAAAAGTTGTTATTAAATCTTGTTTTTGATAATATTCCATAACCGGTTTCATCATTTCTTCATAGACCTGTAATCGTTTGGCCACCACCTCAGGCAGATCGTCCGAACGTTGCACTAAATCCTCTCCGGTTACATCGTCTTTGCCAGGCACTTTAGGGTCGTTGAAGCCAATATTGTATACACGCCCGGACTGTAAATGTATCCAACGTCCCTTAACGCGTTCAATGATAACTTGATGAGGCACATCGAGATTTATAACTGCATCTAATTGTTCACTAGCACTTAAACGTTCTGCCTGCACCAAAGTGCGTGGAAATCCATCAAGCATCCATGATTTGTTGCCCACCTCGGTGATGCGTCCCAGAACACATTTCATGACAATATCGTCGGGCACCAGTTGTCCCGCATCCATATAGCTTTTGGCTTTTCTGCCCAGCTCAGTGCCATTAACAACGCTAAGGCGTAAAATATCACCGGGCGCAATGTGTATATAACTGAATTTGTCCACAATTCGTTTAGAAATTGTTCCCTTGCCAGAAGCAGGAGCACCCAGCATGACCATACGAAATATTTTCGATAACATGTCGCAGTTTTCGGCGTGCGATGCTGTGTGAAACTGAAAATGTATTTTTTGTTGTTGTTATTTTGGAAGAAAAAGAGGTGATAAGAATACTTTTATACACCAAGCTTTTTATGGATTTATGTGTGTGTGTGTATGTTAGTTTAGATTAAGTTAGAATATTATTTAACTTGCTTCAACGAAATCGCGATACCGTTCAAAGTCCAGATTGGAATGGAGCATATGAAAATATATTTTCGAATATTCACTTTATCTCTGAACACAATCAATCAATTGATTTTAATTGATTTAAATTCTCTATGTTGATAATAAAAACTTTTCAACAATGTTCAACACCCAAGGCTGATGCGCCTACTTATGTAAATATTGCACTTATTCACAATTAATTATTATTGCATTTTAATGCAATTTATCCCCACACAAACACTAACTATTGCTTCAGAGCGTGATAACAGAGAAATTAATAATACTTCTGAACAGATTTTTGGTGTGTATCCGCAGCGCCACGTTATCAATATGGAATGCGTTTGAGTATTGCGAAGAGACAGCGTGTTTTGTTGTCGTTATCGCCGTATTTGCTACTGTTTTGTTCCAACTACTATTTCTTACGTAGTGGCGAACATCATCCCTTTCCACTTGCTTCGTTAATTACCGCCTATGGACTGTGCTCTCTGCTCTCTATGTTCTCTTTTTACTATTTACACGGCGACTATTGTGAATGAACAATTGGACGCATTTTGTAATATAGGGTGAACGAGTTTTTATGGTAATTTAACCAAATTTCGCGTACTAAGACTTGGGTTAGATATATCGATTACTCGTATATAGTATACTGGGTTCGATGCTCGGCATGGTCTGTGCTTTTTAGATCCTTATAATTTGCGAGATTTTTAAACTTGTTTTTCCAGCGTTTACTTATGTGTTCTTTCAGGTCTTCTGAGTCCCTTCTGCTTGAGGGTTCGGTTCATTCGGGTAGTATAATTTTATATGTCCGAGCGAACTCTCGTTAGCAGGTTAATCCTGTTGGCGAAAGGAATTTTTGGGCTTCTGCTTCTTTGCTGTTGTGTTTAGCTACCGAATTGTGGTAATTTTATTGCCTTAACCGTCAGCTTTGCTGTACCTTCGTATATGTAGGATTGCTAACCGGCTCCTAGAAAATGTCCTCCCGCCCTTTTGAAAAGTCCTCCTTAAACGCTAAAGCCCGATGTACTCCTGAACAGGTTTTTCTCCATATTAAGTCCTTTACAAAGAAATGTCTGTCGTCCACAAGGGATTTTAAAAGTTGACAAGCCGCCTAATGTAAACCCTTCTTTCTTTAGCTTTCCTTTTGTGTGTTTATGGTCATCAATTTCACCAGCACAGAAACGAACCATAAATAAATAAATGTAAAAGCACCGTTTGCAATATGCAATGATTTTTATTTGTTAAGTTTGACATATCAAGTCCTAAAATAACATGCAAATGTTGCGAAAAAAATTTGTATGCGATTATACATAAGTTCACTTATAAAAAAGAACAAAAAAATGCTTAAAGGTTCTAAAAAAGAAAAAAAAAAAATCTGTTAGTTTATATATATTCGTATAAGTAATTAGAAACTATTAGCTGGTTTCTTTAATATGTTCTTATCACGATTGATAATTTCTTGTTTACGTTCCCTTTGGGCCTTATTGATAATTTCGTCGATTTCCTCAATTGAAGGACCATCATCGCGTGCTGCTGTATCATCGTTGAATTTGTCGTGCAACCAACGGCCCTCCTTATTACTTTCCACTGTGTTGGCTGCGGTTGGTGGTGGATCATAGCCCGGACGTTTCCAAACGCGATTACCAAATTTCGGACGTCCGGAATCAGGGCTTGGTGAACGACCCGAACGTTTACGTGAAAAGTCACGTGACCGTGATCGATCACGACGACGCGGTGGTGGTGTACCACGTGGTACAAAAGGTGAAGGTGTACGACGCCTACCGCGGTTTGCACCACCTCCGCCTTGGGTGCGCATTGGTGTACGGCGACGCCGTGGAGGAGAGTGTCTACTGCGAGATCGGGAATTGTTCGATTGACGACCTATGTCGCGGTTACTACGTCCACCGCCACCACGTGAGTGTGGCGAACGACGACTGCGGTAGGAAGAGTGTGCCGACCGTGATCGAGATCGCGATTGCGGAGAACGTGATCGCGAACGGCTTGGATAATGACGTCGATATTGACGATCTCGCATGGACGCCGGAGAAGGAGAACGCGTTGGGCTCTTCTGCGCTAATGGCGTTGCAATGCGCACCAAGCCGAATTTATCAATTTTAACTGGCCGTTTAATTTGAAACGATAACTTCGGTGCCTCCTCATTGTGAGCCGATACTGCTATAGACCTGCTTGATAAGGACTTTGAAAATGATGGTCTGATGTTTTGCGGCAAAACCATTGGTGGTGCTCTCGGTGGTGGAGTATCAGATTTTTTTCGAGAATGGTTGTCAGCAGCGGTAATGAGGATACTGCTGTTCGAAATTGACTGTTTTAATACTTCCTGTCGCTTCTTGATTTCGGCAATAGTTTTTTCATACATGTGCAAATTCTCCGTGAGCTTATTTTCAATGTTTAATCCACTGATTGCTCTGCAATCCAGAATTCAATTCCACAGTATTGAGTGTTAATTTAAATCATGTGTTTTACTTACTTATAGGCCTCCTGGAAATTGATTTTTTCCAATATGGCTGTCGTGTCTTTTTCCTTCCTTTTTGCTTTTTTGCTCTTTTTCTTTTTGGTTTTTTTTGATTTCTCTTTTTTGTGTTTCGAAGCTTCGTGCAACAATTTCCGAACACGTGTTTCAGTATCGTCATCATCCAGCTGAAAATATGAGTTGTAATCCACAAGTCTTTGCAAATTTCTCTACAACTATGTACATACCTTAAACTCATTTAGGTTGTTTGAGGTGTTTGTAGTGGTATTAGCGTTGCTGTAGTTTGCCATGTAAAACGGTTGGTTAAACTGTTGGTTAGAGCCTTCAGCTGCCAAGCTGGCTGCATGCAGAGCCATGCGCTTGCTAAGTGGTGACATTGAAGACTCTTTTTTACGATTAACATCTATAATGAAATGATATCAAGCGGTTACGCCCATTTTTTTTTTTTTTTGTATTTGTCTTTCAAAGATCTTTTAATTTTGTTCGTTCAATACTTTTACCAATAATTTATTATTCAAAACAAAAATCTGCAATATAAAATAAAACAAATTAAATTAAGCTGACATCAATTGTTTTTACCTGAATGTTCTGCTTCTGAACTGCTTCCACTGTTCTCCGAGGAGCTGTCATCACTAGAAGAAGCGTCAGAGATGTCACGCTTCTTCTTTTGCGTTTCAACAACTTCATTTGAACCTTTTGTGTTGCATACAAAATATCTCAAAATGCTTTTCACTTTCATTTAAACAAACGAGCATTGTAAAATAATTACCTGAAACATTCAGTACATTTTCAAAGAATAGACCGCCCGAACGTTGCTGTATCACTTCAAGAGACAAACGCGCTTGTTCATGATTGGGTATGATATTCAAGCAATCCATGTAAGCTTTTGCTGCATCTTGTATACGATTCTCTTCTTCATATCTGCGACCGATGGCGACCAAAGTTTCACCCATGTATTTACGCGCATTGACATGGTATGGATTAAGTTTTAAAGCTTTTTCAAAATCTTCAACGGCTTTCAAAAAAGATCCTTTATTGGCGTAAAGCGCACCGCGTGCCACTAGACCTTCAACATTGCGTGGATCGATGTTTAAAGCGCAATTAAGACATTGAAATGCTTCGACGTGATGCCCGATTTTAAAGTGCTCAATGCCCTCAGCAACCGAGCTGGGTAGCATAAAACAATAGAAACATTACCTGCATTAGCTGATTGTTAAGACCTTAACTTACCGGAACGCCCACTTACTGGCCTGTGTTTGCCGAAGCTCTTTAGCATATTCTTGACGAGGAAAATAATTCTTTAATGAGCTCATCATTGTGAAGGTGTCATTGACTTTGATGCCATTTATCTGAAACAAAATGTCATAATTGGGATTTAAAAATTCCTTTGTTTTGTGCAGATGATCTTCATATTTTTCCAAGGTATTGTTATGCGCCTTGCTGAAATTAAGTTGACATTTGTTAGTTGGTCAAATATTTACGAAATTACTGTACTACTACACTACCGATAATAGTCGGGTAACTCTTCCAAGTTAATTAACCCTAGTTTTAAATTTTTATTTTTTGTTATAACACCCTCCATGCCCAAATATAAGCGGTCCGCATCAACAGATATTTCCAAAACCTCACAGCAAACATAATCGTTTACGGCATAATTACGCGGCTTGCCATTTTTACTCAGTGGTTGCGAAGGAATGTTAGCGTAATGCACGAAAGCCTTAAAAAATTGTTTAATTTTTGTTTATTATTCCACTGAAGAACATTCAGTATGTGTAACTGTACCTTTGTTGGTATGTCTCCCAAGTAACGTACTATTGGCTCAGCGGTGCACAATGGTTTGACCATCATCGGATCTTTGTTGGTAAGTGAAATGCCAATTTTATTGATTACGCCATATATGATGTCACCTGGCTTGATGCCTTCCAGCACCGAACGCCCAAGTTTCACTTTGTCCTGGTTCTTTTTGATAAAACACTCGTACGGTGGCAGCATAGAAAAATAAGGTTTTGCTGTAAAATATAAATCCCATGAATTAAGGTAGCATTAACGTTGAACGCAAAACATCAATTGAAAAGAGTAAACTTGCAAACTCTGAAGGCAGAAAATCGCCGACACTTACATTTCTCCAATTCCTTATCATCCATAGCATCGGCGGTCAGATCTGTATCGTATAAATCTTTTGCCTTGCGTGCAAGAAACTGATGTAGTTTCAGGCGTTTTGCACGATCCTGAAAAGTGAAGTGCTTTTGTCTTTCCTGATAAATTGAATAGTCGGTTTGCAATGGCACACCACACTGTTGTAGGTCACCCGCGCCGCGTTCACCCTCCCAAATCTTTTGCATTGGCTGCCCGTGGAAGCACAATGCTCGCGTAATAAAATTCGGATTCATTTCGGTACACTTTTTCCTTTAACACTTTTTAAATTAATACATTTACTGCGAAAACTCGAAAAATAAACTATAGATTTTTACTTCATACTTTTTTATTTTTTTTTTTTTACTTTGTCTGCTCTTGTCAGATTTTTTTCTGCAATTGGAAGAATTTCATTTTAGCAAAGGAAAAAAAGAGGTGGTGGATGACGTTGTAATGCTGCTTAAGGAAATGCTTCATAAATTCTCTTACCACAAGCGATTTCTTCTTAAAAAATTATAATAGGAGTTTATATTTTGCTTTTTCTACTTACATTTAGTAGTTTTTACATACTTAAGTGTTTGAACTCCTTTTTAATCGAAAAATATCGAAAATTCACCGAGCAAGCTGAACGCAATTCAAGTGACTTATAAAAATTATGTGGAAAAGAGAAAGAGAGATGGAAATGTAGTTGTCAGTCAAACGACGTTGCCACACTATTTTTGTTTAACATTATGTGCAGTGTTGCCACAACCAAGAAAATATTTTCGACCAAAATGAATCTGAAAAATCTACATACAACAAAACATATTTTCATAACAAAAAGCTACATAAGTTTAACATTTATGTGCACATATAAACAATTTTTTGTTTGTTTTCGTTTTGTAAATTGTAACTAAATTATGCGAGAATTATGTATATTAGCTGTGATTTTTTTTGCACGTATATAAGATAACTATTGGAAAACTTAGCAGCATTAATTATACATAAATTATATAGAAATTTATAGCATAAATAAATAAAATTTTGACCAATAAAACCGAACAAAATTCAAAAGAGAACCTCTTTGCTTTCTGAGTCATGTTTTTGTTTTCCTGTATTCAGAAGATAAGCTTTCCAAACAAATATTTTCGTTTAAAATAAATGGTTTAAATTAGAAAATATCTCATATAATCTTTTGTTTACCCTTTTACTGTCACTCTTCCTATTTGCCAGCTTCCACACGCACAATTTATGTGGCGCCATTTAATGCATATAAATACACCGCTGACTGTCAAAATTAAAAACTATGAGTTGGCTATAGCTTTTTTATGTCTTTTATAACTCTTCGCAGAGATAGATAAGCGCATATAGGATTAATTTCCAGAACAGAAAAATTTGCTTAAGCCGATATACGTGACAAAAGAAAAACAGTTTGATGCAGGACTTTTACTTTACTTTTTAATGGCACAACAGCCCATGGAGGGCCTAGGCTGAGCTTTTCGCATCCACTCATGTTGTGCGTCTTATATTTATACATGAATGGAAGGGACCTACAGTTTAATGCCGAATCCGAACGGCGAAGTGAAAAGCAGGATTGTGATGCAGGACTGCCATAAATAAATAAAATGATTCAGTTTAGTATAAAGAAATAATTGTTTTTTAGTGCTAATAAGAAGAGTATCTGTCGTTATAAATTGTATGTAATGATAGGTAAATTGAAAAATTTGAATATGTTTTCCCAAGAATATATAATTTTTTGAGCTATGACAGCCTTGTAGAAAACTAGCGATATGCTAAACAATTTATATTTTTTTTACAAACTTATTCTTTATAAAGTGGTGCAAGAATAAATTGAAACTTGTTTCAACATGGGCATATAAATATGGCAGTGGATTAGAACTAATTTTTAAATTATGGCTTCGAACCATCGAATTTTTTGGGTTCGGATTCAGGTTCAATCGGAAAATAAAAGAGTAAAGGTTCAGGTTCGAATAATATTCAAGCAAAGAGAAAGTTTTTTGAAAGAAAATTGGTTTGGTTATTTTCAAATGTACATAAATATATTTACATAGCAATTTGTATTTCATATTTCGGCATCATTTATTATGTATGAAAATAAACGTATTTATTCAACATTTAATAAGTTTTATATTAAGAAAAATGTTCCTTAGTCGAACAACTAATATTATATATCTCTTAACAATATGTCTTTTAAATTGTATTTTTGCGGATAAAATGTGATTTTTTGTCCAGAAAAGTCCCATTTCGCACTCACGGTGCTGATTCAAGGGAAAGTGGGCTTCAGTGTTCGGGTTTGGTTCGATTAAATTATTAATTCCATTTAAAATTTGGAAAGAAATACAAAATATGTGTTTGTTTTCGGATTCATTGCTTTCGTTGAATCAGACGTATCATTTTGCCAATCTCTATATAGAACTTTATAAAGTACAATCTTAATCTTTCCCACTTCTTAAGTATCCTGTTTGGTCTAGAGAAAGCCACCTTGTTTGTGATATGTCAAGTACGCTATAGGACTCTTGAAATTCCTTAAAATTATTGATTTGACTATTACATTGTCGCCATCAAACCGATTCAATTTGAGATGGGAATTTCATGTTTTAAGAAAAACTTTTAATTGCTAGAAAAGTTGTCGTTGCATCGCATTTGTCTAACCCGCGCAAGGTTCCACTCAAAATGTTATAGTAGCGTTGATCTAGACTTGACAGCTTATTTCTCTTCCCTGATAGTTTTCCCAGAGAACAAAAAAAGTAAAAATCTACCAAATAGAAGACAATTTTACTTCTACCAAAAATTAGATTGAAAAAAAAAAATTTACAAAGTTTGGTAGATTTTTACTAAAACGGCAACACTGCTCCTGTGATATAAAATCCTAAGCAATAGTTTTGTGTTTATTGTGCTTCCTGTTTCATTGTGCTTCCTGTTTCCTTCTATAGTATCTTCCTTTGTGATGTCATGGCAGCTGTTAGAGGAATCATTATGGCGCAATTCACAGTATGGGTATGAACAGAATTGAAGCGTAACGACGAATATACGCAGCGTATATTCGCTGCACAGAATTACCGCGTATAACGCGGAGACGAAAAGCAGCTATCCCTTTTTTTTACTTTTAATTTGTGAAAATTGTTGTTTGTTAATTAGTGTGCGTAAATTATTTTTAAGTAAGAATGAATTCATGACTTTTCCGTCTAGGGCATATCATTAAAGAATCCCTGCATCTATAACAATGCTGGCATTCCAAAGAAGAATAAGGAAGAATACGTGTTAGCTTTTAAAAAACTGAAAATCTGTCTGCGTGAAGTAGGCGTCCTGCCAATTATCATGCCAATTCAATTCGAGTCGTGAAAAGACAACACTTTCCTTTATGTACAAGTTTTTTGCGCTTTTTTCTCTCTTTCTCTTTGTTTCTTCCTCACATTTGTGTTCCTGTTGGAGACAACATGACAACATTTGCTGTGGACGCCATCTTGTTGTCACGATGCAATGACGCTGTCGCAGAAATTGTGTTCGTTCTTGAAATATACAATTGAGAAGGAGATGGTACGTCCTGTGAATTTGGGTACGTCCGAAACGGGTTGGGGTGCCACGGCACATGTTTTCTGCAATTAAAATTGCGGTACGGAGTACACTTTTTTTGAAGCTACCAGGCGTACTTTCTCTATAAATTTTTCACTATTTTCGATTTTATTATTATGTTATTAATATGACTTTACTAAATGTTTACACTTAAACGATATAATTTTAATATTAGTTTAGTTAAATAATTTATGAACTATTTGCCCCAAATTTACGCCTTTTGCGCCTTTTCTATCGTCGTCGACCTCAAAATTGAAATAGATCTAAGTCGATCGACGTAAATTCGTCGGCTGCTGCTATCGGCTGTCGGCTGTTCTATGCCATTTGAGATTTATTGATTAGCTATTTTTTTTGGTTTAATCCAAATCAAACTAAATGGATGACGATTGGACCAACGGGGTTGTGGTCAAAAGAATTAATATTAATGTAGTTTTTATAAATATATTATGTCTTATTTATGGCGTTGTATTCGCCTCTAACTTCTAGTAATGTATAACTAACTATAACTAATTATAGCTGTTTAAACATCCCGGTTTTTTTGCAACAACCCTACTATGAAATAATCCAACAACCGATTCGCAAAAATAGAAATAAAATGTGTTGAAATGTCCGCTAGTATGTGCCCTTTAAGGTCGACTTCATCCATAAAAGAGAGAAGTCAAATGTTCATGTGTTGGAAGACAACTTCCATCTGCCAGTGCTATTGAGCAGTTTCAGTTGTGAATGGCAGTTCAACGAAGAAGAAACTTAACATTTTGGTCGTTTTATTCCAACATGTTAAACGAGTTGGTTAATACTTACTTTACTTTTAATGGCACAACAGCCCATAGCTGTTGTGCCAGGTCAAGCCTTTCGCATGTTGTGTGTGTTTTATTTGTTCATGAACGGAACTTACAGTTCGAACGACAAAATGAAAAGCTTTCCATATGCAATTTTTACTCTGGTAGTATTGCCAGGCAATATGTGTGTTTGTTTTATCTATTCTATTTATTAACAATTTTGTACTCGGCCGTGCACCACCTCTTGACTGGCAATGGCAAACCTCCAAGAGTAAAAATTGCCTAAGAAAAGATTTCCACTTTTCAGTTCAGATTCGGCATAATATTATAGTTCCTTTCCATTCACACACACACACACACACAACATGAATGGATGCGAAAAGCATGGCCTTGGATCTCCATGGGTTGCTGAGATTTAGGTAAAAATTTTTGGTAAAATTATGGTACCTACAGTTTGCAATTTTGAGATTCCATCCTTGATGTAATGCGATTCCCGCGAATTATATTCTTGATATAGCCCACATAGTAAAGCCTCTCTATCTGATTTTGGATTGTCGAAAAATTACGAGAAAATGGTTCTCCTTACCGAATTTGTGTGAGCTTTAATTTGATCTGACAGAGATGATTTGTATAACCAGTCTGTAGACCCAAGTCTAGACACAGGTCATCAGGATTCTCATTTTTACTTATGTTCCTATGGCCAGAAACCGAGATGAGTGTTAAATTGTTCTCCTAGTATGACAAGATCTGCCTTACACTTGTGCACTAGTTTTGATTTGGGGATTTTTAAGTTAAGTTACTTACGTTTTTAATTATGAATAAAAAAGTCAGAGGTACAAACCAAAAATAATTTAAATTGAACTGACTTTTATTATGATAAATATTTTCCATGTCTTTTGCACCTTCCCCTGCAAGTTGATTTGAAATACCTGGCTTCCTCATTTATCTGTAAATCATGGTTTTAATAAATAATTTCATATCTCTATTTTATTGTAGCCATTAAAGTTGGAATTACTGGAAAAGGCAAATGCAATTGGTCAGAAATTTTGGGCCAAAAGTCCGCCAGGCACTCGTCGAGAACACTTTTCTATTCAAGCAAAGAAATCTACGCTCACTGTGAGAATTCACTAGCCGTGTTTGAGCCGCGCGGCGTTGAACTAGGCTGCGGTGAGCATACGTTCAACTTTGAGATGCCACTCGATTGGAATCTGCCGTCCAGCTTCAAAGGTAACTATGGATCGATTAAGTACAAGCTCCGTATACTCATTCAGCGTCCATGGCCGTTTTTTGATGGCAAACACACCATACCTGTGACTGTTGTCAAGCATATGCCAATGACACAAATTTATCGCTCGAATCCTGTCTCGACGGAAAAGCAGATTACCAAAACAATAAGTCTCTTTGGCACACGTCCGATCACTATGCTGGCAATTTTGCCCGAAGATTCCACTGTACGTGGCGAGCCATTGCAAATTTGCGTGACCGTCGACAACAGGAGTACCACAAATGTTGAAAAGCTGCGATTCAAGGTTTTCCAACAGATAACTTATTTTAGTCAGAAACCACTGAGCATTCAGAAAATGGAGTGCGTGGCCATTGCCACGAAGGAGACAGGTGCTGTGGATAAGAAAAGTGAGCGTTCGTTTGCGCACGAGATACTCATACCGGCGACAGCTCAGCCAACGGACAATGACCTGAGCCGCATCATAAACGTAGCGTATGAGTTGCGTGTGGAGGCGGTGTTCCGCGGTTTCTTTAAGAACTTAGTACTTAATTTGCCCTTTAAAATTTTCTCCAATTTGACTGATAACAATGGAGAGCCGATTGCAGCTCCAATGCAACCACCGCCACCGTCGCCGCCCATTCATGCTGATAGGACCGGTGCTGGCAATCCATTTGAAACTCCTTCTGGTGATGATTCATCAATTGCGGCGTCAATTGTCTCGCCAACGCATTCGTCACAATACAGCGAATCAAGTTCATTACGCTCGATTACATCTGATTCATCTGCTGCCACACTGAGTCCGGCTGTTGGTGGTGGTGGCGCTGAGCTATCGTATGCTTCGGGTACGTCATCGCAATTCAATAGTCCTTCGGCTCGTGCCAGCTTACGTAGCTCCAATGTCCCATATGTGGCGTATTCGAACAGTCCTCTCATGATCAATTCATACCCACCGCCACACATGACATATCCAATGCTGCCCGAATCTACGCAATATGTACTGATGACAACACAGCCACTAAGAGCAACACCGCCGCCAGGGATGTCAATGCCGATGCCAATGCCATCATCAAGCAATACACATCCAACATCGTTGGGATCATTTCTGCACGGTTTACATCCACCGCAGCGCGTCCGTGAATTGCGTAAGTCATAAACTTATGGAAATCTTGAAGCAATCGACATTCATATATACATTTTTGTTCTAGCTCCATCCTATGAAGAACTGTTCGGAAACGCTTCTGCTCCACCTGCATCGCCCAAATAAGGTATGGTTTGTTTCATTTCGCTTGAAGGAATCAACAGATTGAATTACAAAAAGTTACTAAACCCACCCAGGAACTGAACACACAAGATATAAACTTTGCAACAGTTGAGATATTAATGACACACCTCCAAGTATTGCAATGCAGATTAAATTTAAGCAAACTTAAGTTTAAGTAAAATTTTGTAAATTTAAAAAAATTATTTGTCGTCGGCGCATTGCCGGAGCATTTGAACGCTTTCATATTATAATAACGAAACTCTTAAACAAAAATCAAAAGTAAAAATTAATAAGCACACAAGTTATTCAACACAAAGATATACATACATAAATACTTAGATACAAACGAGTACACATGTACAATAGTTAAAAGAAAAACGAATTTTAAATCGCAATTTGATTATTACTCAAATTCAGATGCAGTTTGTATGATTGAAGCACAAAATTTAGGGTGGCACAAACTTCGAGCTGATGCTTTGCATTAGCTCGAGCAATATCCTATTCATTACCAATATAACTCGCTATTAAATCATGAATGTATCAACTTTATTTTACTCTTAGCCAAGCTACAATTTAAAAGTATTGCTTTAGAAAATGGTGCAGCCAGCGAAACTGAGAAGTAAATCGAATATTAAATTTAAAAAATAAGAAATGGAATATTCTGTTTATTGGAACTGAAACAATACACATGCAAAAGTATGTAAATATGTGTTTTGAATCTCAAACAAATTACTTTAAAGAAACAAAATAAATAAACATAATTCTAAAGTTAGAGAAAATAAAGTAGCAATCTTGTTTTTATATACATAAACAGAAATGCTTTAATTGTTAATGTTAAAAAGTTTCATTTTTAAAAAATATGTAATAAAATCATTTTACATACATATAAAATTAATTACCTACTCATATATTATAATTATTACCTATTATACTAACACCAATTTGTGTTCACGTTGTGTTGTGAAGAGACGAACGTGTTTCCAATTATTGTATTGAATTTTATAGATGTATTTTGTATAAAAATTTATTTTATTTTTTCCTCATTCTTCATGTAAAAGAAAAATCGCACATATCTTATTTTCACATAATTATAATTTTTATTTAACTAATTGCATTAATTTTTTATTATGCACAAAATGAAAATTGAGTTTGTATCGTAAGTTTTTGATTAAAAATTAACACATTTTGGGTTTATAATAAATGACTTATCTAAGAATATAACAAATCTGCGCATGCAGTGAATGCAAATGTGAAATGTTCTCATATTCTCGCTGAAAATTATTCAAATATTTAATGCGTTTTCGGAAACTTTTATTAATTTTATGTTTGATTTCAAAAAATTTTATTTCATAATTAAATAAATTTACAATTTAAAGTGATGGTCATGTTTAATTTTCAAATAACACTGCATAAATTGATATAAATATTTACTAGTGCTGCTTTAAGGTTCGACGTATAATTTTAAGTCTTCACTCATTCCTCTAATCTTAAGTACTTTAATACTTTCAACGTACGCCTTTAGCTTCGGAACAACAAGAAAGAAAACTTCGCAAGCTCAAATTAACTAAAACCAAAATTAAATTACGTAAACGCCATGTGATGCTACCAGAAACAAGCAAGCAAAAGAAATTCATACAAAAGTAATAAAAAGAATTTTCAACTTCTGCGTTATTTCATCTTTTTAACAATATTGAAAAGGAAAGAAATATAGTTCTACAAAAAAAGGGCAATCTCAAGTGTACAACTTAGCATGAACAGAAAAGTGACAGAAATAATTTCGTAATAATGAGAATAAAATTGGAAATACATATTACAAAGCCTAGGGTTTTTCAATATGGTCATAACAATTTTGTATTTAAATAAAATACAGAATAATTGAGATACCGGGCTGATTACACTTGTTACATTTAAGTATGGAATTCGTTATTCCTCATTTGTCCTCTGCACGCACGTTTGCAATGATCAATTCTTTGGAGCTAATTTTCCACCACTCTTCGACACATATTGGCCGGAACATCAGCAATTTCGCTTGAGCGAGGTGGCGATTCGACCGGACCATTTCTCGAAATTACACGATTATCGAACTTCCCCTTCAATAGATCAATTGTTTGACAGGCTGTGTGGCACATATCACTGATGTTCAGTGCATCCGATTCTGACAAAAAATAGTCTTCCAACATGCCACTATAGCGAACTCCATCGATTTCATTAATGAAAAAATACGGTCCAATCACTACTCCCGCATGAAACAGCTGTCACTTTTTGCTGTTGCCAATGTAGTCTCTTGAAGTGTATATGGGTTTTTTGCTATCCAATAACGCATATTTTGCCTAGTGATAAGGACATTAAGCGAAAAATGAACATCATCGCTGAATATGAATTTTCGATGAAATTAAGCGATCTTAAAGTTGCGTCCACCGACACAGTATTTCGGTAGAAATTTTTAAACTCTCTATTTTAATTTAACAGAAATAAAAGAAAAAAAAAAATTATACTTCGTCGAAAAATGGAGGCCCAACAAAATCTAGATACTGTATCGTGAAAAAAAAACACTCACAAAACAAGAACCATAAGGTCCCACGGGTGCAGACTTCGCAAGCAACTTGAGGCGCAACAGAATTCGAATTCCATGGAAAAACAACTCGCAAAGACTAATGGGGGGAGACAAATGAGTGAATGGCCAATGAGTTCATTAGAGCCAATAGTTGCATCAAAAATCATGTCATTGAGCCCCGCCGAATGTCTTCAGATTATATAGCACCGGGCAGCCATAGAGGTGGCCGAATTCCCAGCTTCTCGATGAAAGAGAAGGGCATAAGATTAACTTGAAAAATTGTCCGAAAATCTTTCCTCCGTGGAAAGAAAGAAACTCGCATCATCACAACAAAACATAAACGAAATTTGCCAAGTTTCCGGCAAATTTTCCAGCTATTGAGATCATACAACCTGAATATTGTGATGATGATTATTATAATGATGATAATAATAATGAAGATGATGGTAAGATTATAATTATAATGATGTAGCAAATAAATTCGCATGCTTTGAGTATGAATATTTTGATGGAGATGATGATTTGCACAGGACTTTGTAGGTATTGGAAATCCAAATGATCAAAATGAAGTTAGTCCAGTTGCAGCACACCTGAGATCAGAGAATCATCAAACTGAACTAAACAGGGCTTATTGTTTGCATAAATCAGCAAAATTCCGTAGGCCACACCTCTAATGTCTGGTTTTTACAACACTACTAAACCTTACCTAAGCACCGCAAACTTTCTGAAGAAGTACACATCTGCAGGAAGTACCACTGACGCACACAATTATTTATTTAATGTATTTGTTTTATTGTAATTATTTGCTTAAGGCAAAACTGCACTCCTCTTCGAGCATTTTGTTATAAATTGTTTATGTAAAAAATTTTACATTTCTCAATATGTAATATGATCTTTGTGACTAAATTTTGCTGTCGAGCAGCATAATCTATGCTCTCAATATTTGCTAGTTTTTGCTTTACTACAAATTTATCCATCGCTAACGGTATTATTTCAACCCATTTCAAAGATTTTATACCACCAAACAGCCAAACCGGGTTCAATAGTAAATTGTCTTTTTGTTTTCCTGCTCGCACTAGGAACGAGTTTAAAATTATCGATATTTTTTATGCCACTGCCGAGTCGTGATGAATAATTATCACTATTCTTCTTCTACAATTGTAATTGCTAATTCCTGCTGGAAAACTGGAAGTTAGGTAACTGGGTGAAGTTGGCTGCTATTCAAACCAAATACATGGAGTTGCCAAATTTTAGAGAAAAATCTTTTTTAAGTTCGCCGAAAATGCTTAAAATATAATTGGTCAATTCAATGAACAACAATCGCTAAGTTAAACTGAAGTATGTATAATTAAATTATGGTCGTTGAATGAGAGCCTTAAAATTTTTATAACAAGTATGATAAATTTATATTTGATTGAAAGCATTTAACCACACGGCAATAAAAACTCACCTACAAAATTCCGGGTGGGTATAACTACCCACCTACCACCCACATTATTAGCCGGGCCTATATCACACAATATTTTCATTTGATTTTGTTGAATTAGTGCTCGTGGGAAAGATCTCAATGATTGGAAATGTTTTAATATTTGCGAAAATTAAGCCTTTTATTGCCGCCAAACCAAAAAAAATAACAATTTTTCAGCTCACGAGGAGTGTCTACCACCGAAAAAAATGTATGGCGCTAGACTGCGAATGATTCAATATATGAAATGCGCCCACCTTAATGTAAATACGAACATAGTGAATATTGAACAGTGAATTTTCAGAAACTCAAGCACTTATGAAGTAAACTAATATCAACAGCAAAAGGATACAACGGAATCATGTATAGCATGGAGCCAGTATACCAGATACATGCAGTCGAGTAGCCACAGCAGTAACCTACATTTCTAAAGTTGTGTGGTTACAGATTCCAGTTACTTCAATTCATAAATGTGCATTTACTATAAGACAAACATTTAAGACTTTTCTTTTTTTCTCATGAACAAACGTTATTCTAAATTCCAGAATTTACCAGCTGATGCTGTTGCTGATTCTATGCACTAAAAAAGACTCAGACGCAGTCTAGTGAGGTCAAACGACGACGGCACCTCGAAATAAAATAATAAAATTGTAATAAATTCGGTTATTTCACAAAAATTTCATACTTACTAACAAACTCAAGTGAGTTCAACAAGCATATCCAAGAAGGATGGAAAGGAAGAAGAAAAACCAAATGAAAACTAATCGAGCGGAAGATGAACGCAAACGGCGGCACAACACACAACAGGCACCAAATATTTTTTGTGTACAAGAGAGAGTGAGAGAGGGAGACTTTGGGGCATAGAGTTGTGCTGAAGTTAGTTTATGAGGACACAATGTGTAAACTATACGATAGTATACAATATGGCTTGCTGTGTTGTAAATTGCTTCAAATTGGCATCGCTTAGCATGTGAAAATGCGAACGGTGCGCGAAATTAAAATGGGGATAAATACGTATATAAAATAGTTTTGGTATGAATTGCTTAATATGAAGCATGGAAATTTCGGCTCATCAATATTACTTACATACTTACTTACTTAACTGGCACTACAACCGATAATCGGTCTTGGCCGCCTCTATAAAGCTTCGCCAGTCGTCTGAGTCGCTGGCGCCAGTTGATAAGGCCAAGTGCATTTCTAAGGTTGCCCTGCACCTGGTCTTTCCAATGGAGATTAGGACGACGTCCTCTACTGCGTGTTCCTCCACCGTGGCTCGAATAAAACACACTCATCAATATACTCTTTGTCTAACTTTTATAGGTTAGTAAATTTTCTTTTTTCTTAGTTCTGAAAAAAGGTAAGAAATGAGCGATGGATGCCATTTATTAGTCACATTGCTAGTATATCAAATGTGCTAAGTAAACATACTAGAAAAAGTGTTTCATTGTTATAGGGAAAGCGATGTGACTTCAGATAAAACTACTCATTTTAATTATCAATTTACTTTTTCACCATTTATAGTAATCGGTGAAATCGAGTAATCGGGCGTAATTCTATTTTTCATGGAATTTGTATACTGAGAAAGTATTTCCGGAGTCAGTTGTCCCCTTGTACTCAAAATCGCTGTTTTCATAGTATTAAAATGGCGTAATCTTCGTAGACCTTCCTTGACATCCAATCTCAGATGTTTTCTATTGGATTTACATCTGGGAAACAAGTCGGCCACTCAAGGCATTTGATGTTTTATCCTTCTAGCCCAGATTTCGTTGACCTACTTCTGTGGATTCTGACGTTATCCTTCTGAAAAATGAATGATTTGTTTGGATGGTAGCGGATAAGTATAAGGAAGCAAATTGTTTTCCAGCACTGCCTGGTATTCAGAGCTGTTCATATGACATGAAGGAAAAGCCAATTTTATTGTGCCTGAACTTGAAAAAGCGCACCATACCGTTAATAACCCTCCGCCGAAATTGCGTTTAGAGAAGTCTCTTTACTTTTTACTTTTAATGGCACAACAGCCCATGGAGGGCCTAGGCCGAGCTTTTCGCAAGTCTCTTCAGTATCCCAGAAAAGACGTCATTTCTCGTCAGAAAAATTTACCTAATTGTAATAATAATAAAGTAATTTATTGAATGTATTCACTGGTTTAAGTCCATTCAAATATTAAGTAATTTGCTTTAATTGTTCTTACCTGATTCCAGTCTTGGGCCATGTGTTTTCGTGCAAATTGCCGACGAGAAACTTTATGGTGCGGTTTTAACAGTGGAGCTTTCTGCATTTACTACCTCACAATGTCCAGATTCAGTCTTATTTAATAATAGACGGCAAATTTAGCGTTCGTTTCTGTTCAAGATTTTCTTACGGCCTGGGTAAGTTCGGGTCCCATAATTTTCTGTATCTTTTCAATAATTGCACACCACATTGACCGATCTTCCGATTTGTCTTGAAATATCGGTCTTGGACTGACCGCCGCTATATAAGGCCTTGCGAACAATTGCAGCAAATATTTGTATGTTAGGAAACCCTGTAGCATTGCATTGTGCTAGCGACGCGATTGCAGTCGTTTGAGCTTAAACCGCTGGCTTAAGTATGCCTTGGCAGATAATTAACTTCTTCTTCTTCTTTTAATGGCACAACAGCCCATGGAGGGCCTAGGCCGAGTTTTTTGCATCCTCTCATATTGTGCGTGTTATATTTTTGTACATCGACCTACAGTGTTATGCTGAATTCGAACGGCGAAGTAAAAAGCTTTTTACTCTTGCAGCTGTGCCATTGCGCCTGGCAAGAGGTGATGCCGTGTAGAAAATTAATTTTTTTCTCCTTTTTGTTTTTGGCTGAGCCGAGATTTGAACCCCGGACACTCTGCGTAGCAGGTCAACGCACTGCCAACTATGGCACGGCGTTAGAGAGTTAACTCCGCTTTCAATTCTGAGAAGTTAAGTTGTGTTGTACCAAAAATGGGTAAATTTTAATTTGGAAACCGTCAATGAAGGGCCCTGTGATCCCCGTGGAATAGCGCCTGGGGACGGGGAAGCTTACGAAGTTCAATTTCAAAAGATCACTACATTAATTTCCTTCCTTTTGCAAATATTCATTTGGACTCATTTGTTTTTCGAACACTGCTCAAAGCACCATCAGGAATCAGTCACACCAAATACAATAACTAACAAATTCGGCAGACTACGTACACTTGGCAACGGAAAAAAAGACGGCAAAAGTTTCAGTTTAGTGCACATTCAGACACAATATGATGGTTATGGTGATTTTGATGATGCTGCTGATGATGCTGATGATGATGATGATGATGATGATGATGATGATAATGATGAGGATAATGATGATGCGTGCTGGTGGTTATGGTAGCTAAAATTTAATCAAGCGTACGAATTTCAAAAGTACTTACATACAAGACATTTTCAGAAGGATTCAAGAGTTTCCTCTGTTGTATATGTATGTGTTTGTGTGTGTGTGTGTGTGTGTGTGTGTGTGTGTTGTGTGATGATTTCCTCACCAAATCTTCAAGCATGTGCCACGGCAAAAGCTTTGAAATCGGGGGCGCCATGGTGGTAGTTGAAGAAGAAAGGAGACGATAGTGACAATCTGTTTAAGGAAAAAAGCAGATAAATTCACAGATAGTAGCAGCAAAAAATAATATAATAAAGAAGAAGAAGAAGAATTTACAAATACTGTGCCCGTTGCGCACGATGTAGTCGAAGCATTGAATAACGAACGCAATGTGTGCGCCCGTGCGCCATGTGTGTTGCTTTGGTCAAGATGTGTGAGGGCGTGTATGTGTGTGAGTGTGCGTGTCTGTTTTCCATAAGTGTGTGTAGACGAAAAACGCAATTGACTTGAATGAAATACGTTGGAAAATGTTCTTTTACAATATTTTCTGGACATTTGTTTTTTCGTTTACTTTGTGGAAGAAGACATTTTTGATTAGTTTTATTTTCGTTCGGTTTTGTTTTTTGCAGCACAATATGTTGCAATTTGTTAATTTTGTAGGATTATTGATGAAGTAGAAGCTTTATGATTTTACATGTAAGAAATAAAAATAAAATGAATCGAAATGAAAGAGCAAACGTTAGATGATGAAATAAATGGGTGAGGAAAGGGATTTGAGAAAGCAGCTACTTACTTAATGTACGATTCCATTTCTTTCTTGTTTTCTTCGAAAGGGCGATATCACACTGGCAACATGAGCTACCGAGGAAACAGAATTTTTGAATAAAATAAATAAAACGGGAGTGTAATTTTGGTTACTCGCGTTAGGTTTTGCACACGTTCAAGAGTGTAGAACACAATTGCGACCTCGGCGTTGTGATTTAGTTTCAGAAAAAGGAACATAAAGGTGATAATAAAATGTTGTGGCGTGTGAATTGAAAAATTCAGCTAATTGTTTAAATAAGTGTCCCGTGATGGGGTAAGACCTTTAAAGGCAAAAGAAGAAAAGAGTTCTTTCTCTAATGGGGATATTTTTTATATGTTCTTTTTTTTAAGGTCCTTTGTGCATGGGTTGGCTAAAAAGAAAGTTAAGAAAACTTAGCTAAGTTTTATTTGTATATATCAAAACAATTTTATTGAGTCAAATATTCTTCATTGTTATAGACCAGCTCTCGCCATCTTTCGGGCAAAATCGTAATACCGTCCTTAAAAAATTCCTGGGGTTTCTGCTCGAAAAACTCGGACAAGACCTTTTGCAGTCCACTTGGGAATTCAACTTGACGCCATTGAGATAATTTTGCAACTAGTGAAACAAATGGTAATGCGAAGGTGCAAGGTCTGGGCTGAAGGGGGGATGCCTTAAAACTTCCCAGCTAAGCTATCTCACTTTTTGGCGGGTCACCAAAGAAGTATGTGGTCTAGCGTTGTCGTGATGAAAGACGACGCCCTTTCTGTTGACTAATTCCGGGGACGTTTTTCCTTGAGCGCTGCATAAAACCTTGTTAATTGTTGACAGTATAGTTCTGAATTGGCCACGAGGAAGCAGCTCGTAGCACACAGGATTCTTGCAATCTCACCAAATACTTAGCAAAACCCTCCTTGGCGTCAACCCTCCGGCTTTGTTTGGGCAGGCTCACCTCATTTTGACCATTATCTTTGTCGCACATAATTATCATACTTTATTCATTTTTCGTCACCAGTAACCAATCTATGTAAAAATGGTTCGAGTTCATTCTGTTTCAGAAGAGATTCACATATTGACATGCGGCCAGTAAGTCTATTCAGATTAGTGGCACCTAAATATTCAGTTTGTTTTTGAAATAGTCAGCCTTTTTTTAATGGTACAAAATCGTTTGGTTAGCAAAGCCGTTTGGCATTGAGAGATTTGAGATTGTTGTATTATCGTTTGACACACAATCTTTCCATTTAATAGACGAAGCGAACTCAGTATTTTTTGTTTAATGTTCACAAAGTCATAAAAAGCCTCAGGCTTGCTATGAATTTCTAATTTAATTTTATTTATATAGTCATTATAACATTTACGGTTCAGAATGTGATATTTGTTTCTTAGAGAAGAATATTTAACATAGTTTTTTGAGTCCCCAGACCTCTTAAAACCTTGAAAACTCGGGTCTTTGAATTCTTTAATCTCTGTAGTTCTCTAGTAGACCATACCAGTTTGTTAAAATTAGGTTTTTTTTAAAGTTATAGAAATTTGATTCGCTAATATATAACTGTGGACGATTCAGTTCACTACGTAATTCAAAAATGGCTCCAAGAGTAGGATGATGAGGATCCTCTGGCAGGGCCCAGAACGTGACACATTTACGTTAGAATGAAAATGAGATCCAGAATTTTATTATTGGCATTTGAAACTGAGTTTAGTTGGGAAAGGCCTTCACTAGTTATGGAGTTTAATATATCAATGCAGTTATAATTTATACAAGTAGGTACTAGTAAAAAGGATCATTGGGGGAGACATCCCAAACAACATGTGTCACATTGAAATCCCCAACAACGACTATTTTATCATTTGGTTTCAGCATCGAGCAAATTTCACGTATCGCTGAAACAAGCATGTGATATATTTTAGAAGAAGAGTTAGGAGCAACATAAGAACACTTTACGTAAAAGCAAATGGATTGACATCTTAACTTAACACAACAAAATTTGATGTTTAAAGCAATTGAAAGAGTCACTTCCTCGGAAAAGCAACAAGACCTAACATTAATCAAAATGCCCCCTCCCATAGCAGTATTACCAACGATAGAATTTCTATCTTTACGAAAAACCGTGAAACCATGGCAAAAAACCTCGGTATTATGTACGGAAGGTCTCAGCCATGTCTCAGTAAAGACGACAATATCACATTCGAGCTCAAAGCTGGCTAAGAACAAATCTCTTAGCTTAGTGTTGAGACCTCGAACATTTTGATATAAAATACTACATTGGGTACATCTAATTAGTTTTTTTGGTTCGTATGAAGTTTAGGCAGTGTTACCTAGTGCTCTCCCGAGAAATGAACTCTTTCACAAAAGCATTATCAGGCCAAAAAGATGGATTAGAAATAGTTTTATAAATGTAAGCCGGCAAAGTAATTTGGAAGGATGAAGAGTATCTTTTATAATTAAAGTTAAATTTAAAAAAAAACAGTTATGTCATCATGTTTAAGGTTAATTTTTGATGTTAAATATTCCACTAGATCATCTTCAGCAGTGTCAGCTGCAAAGCGAGGCACGAAGAAGGACTTCCTGGGCTGAATAACAACTAGTTTTTTAAATTTCTTAGTGTTTAAGCTCTGTGGCTTGGTGGAAGGAGAGTGGGAATTTGAGTGGAATAGATTGCAATTGAAAACACCGGGAAATCAGTTTTAAAACTTATAAATTAATTTATTGGCCAAAAAATGGAAATTATAATTTACAGTATATAAGGAGTTAGGACCGTACGGTTAGAATTATTCGAAAAGAATGTTTTATATGAAGAAGCAGAAAAGGTAGGAATAAAAAAGAAAGAATAGTAAAAGAAAAGGAAAATAATAGAAAATAATTGAAAGGGAGAGGGCCATAAAAGTGGCTAAGTGGCTTAAACACTTAGTAAATCCTTCTGTAAGTGAAGGCAATTGTGTAGATTTTGAATTGCTAGTAGTTGGAGTATCAGTATTCAGCGTGTTCAAAATAACCGGAGTATTTAAAACAACCGGTGAAGAGTCTGTGACGACAATGGCAGGAATAGACGCTGGCGATGGAGTTAGGGCCACGTCCACATCTACCTCTACCACAGAATCTGACTCCCACTGTTGACCACCGGATTTTTCATTTGAGGAAGCACTTGAACGCGTTTTTCTGGAGGAAACAACAGGTTCATCAAAACACTTGTAATTATTGAAAAACTTTTCATAATGCTTAAAATTTAGATGTCAGAGTAGATAACTCCTTCCCAATTTCTGAAAAACCCACCTTGACATATTTGAAAATTTTATATAGATCGATATCAGTCGACCTACATTTCAAACACGACCAATGAAGGCCCTTATTGTCTTGAATAATAAGTCAAGGGTCCTGCCAGAAAATCCGGGACATTTTAAATGAGCTAACCCATCACATAACCAACAAGTCATAAAGCGTTCAGAATCACCCCTAACGGTGCAATTAAGTGCAGTTCATAGTTACTTAGATGAAATTATTAAATTATAATCAAATTATATGTAGTAGTTGTAGTCAAAAATTAAAAGTTCTCAAGGAAAACAATATAAATAGCACTTACTGTAATTGTAGTAGATCTATCACTATAATATTTATAGTTGGAGAAGCACTGAAAACAGCTGAGAAAAAATCAAAATAGTGGAACGTTAAATATGCAATAAAAAGAAACACAAAATTTTAAATATAACAACAAAATTTGGTTCTCACAAGTTAAAAGTATAATAGATGTATGTATGTATACATACACACCTGGACAAAATAATTGGTGTGAACCCAAAAAATTTTTTAAATGAACAAAAAAAATTAATTGGCTTGGTCTACAATCAAAAGGCAAATTTGGAAACTCAGTGTCACTGTTTTGGAATGAAATGGAGGAATCCCCGGAACAAAAGTTCTTCTCGATAAATATTGCGCCTTGTTTATTTGTTCAACCTTCAAATTGATCTGGACAATAAAATAGGTGTGTTTTGGTTTAAATTAAAAGTGAATAAATTTATTAATTAGTTCCAGAAGGTAAGATTTCGCCGAAAGTGAATTAAATAAAGGTTTAATTATAATTTCTAATAATATTAGATGGGTCAAGGAGTTCATTGCAGTACAGAGGAGAGAATAATTGTTCATTAGCTCCGAATTAAAGGAAAAACCTACAAATTCATTGCCAGATCGATGGGACGGTCTAAGAATTTCGTTACAAATGCTCTCAAGCCAGAAAAAGCTATTGAAACGCGTGGAGCACCTATAAAATGTCATTAGTGACCGACAATCGTATCGTTACATTAGCTAAACGCGACCCGTTCAAGTTGCCCAGAACAATTGCAAGCGAAATTGGGAATGTTGTATCATCAGGAACCGTTCCAAGCTCAAATCTACCCGGTAGGATTGCTCGCAAAGTTCCTCTGCTTAGAACTGTAAATTTAAAGAAGAGGTAAAATTAGTTCATAAAACGGGGTGCGGTACACAGGGAGAAAAAATTTGGCGCAATATTCTCTGGAGCGATGAAACAAAAATAAATTTGTTTGGTAACGATTTGTTTGTAAGAAACGTTCGTCGCCCGAAAGGCAAAGAATTCGACGTCCGGTTCACAAAGAAAACAGTGAAGCACGGAGGTGGCAGCTTAATGGTATGGGGCTGTTTTTCTTTTCAAGGTATTAGTCCGATACATCAAATTAATGGCGTTATGGATAGATTCGTGTATAAGGATTTGTTGGAAACGGTAATGTTACCATATGCCGAGGATAATATGCCGCTTTTGTGGCAATTTCAGCATGACAATGATCCTAAACATTCATCGCGAGTTGTCAAAGCATGGTTCCAAGAGCATAATGTAGACGTCCTTGAGTGGCCAAGTCAATCTTTACTTTACTTTTAATGGCACAACAGCCCAAGGAGGGCCTAGGTCGAGCTTTTTCGCATCCACTCATGTTGTGCGTGTTATATTTGTACATGAATGGAAGGGACCTACAGTTTAATGCCGAATCCGAACGGCGAAGTGAAAAGCTTTTCATGTGTAATTTTTACTCTTATAGGTTTGCCATTGCCTGCCAAGTGGTGGTGCAGATTAGAAAAATTATTTTGTCTACTTTTTGATTTATTAATTTTTTTTTGATTTTGCTTATGCCGAAATTCGAACCGCGGACATACTGCGTAGCAGCCCAATGCACTACCACTACGCCACAGCGACCAAGTCAATCCCCAGATCTTAATCCTATTGAGAACTTCTGGGGAGAACTTAAAGGCCAAAACAAAACGCAGTTATGGGAAAATATTCAAAAAAATTTGGTACAACATTCCTGTAGAAACTTCGGAAGTCGGAAGTTGATATCGTCAATGCCCAGAAGAATCGAAAAAGTCATCAAGAATAATGGTGGATATTCTGGGTATTAACTTGTTCTTACTAATTCAATAAAATACGGGACCAAAATTCTAGCAAAATTTCAATATTTGTTCCTAGGTTTTTTGGGCACACCTATTATTCAGTCCAATCGAAAATCTGTGTATTTTTTGAATTAACCAAAATTTAAGTTATTTTTTAGAGTTTTTAAAACCTTTTATGCTTTGTTATGACGCTAAAGTATGTTTATGTTGAAAACTAATTTATTTTTTGAAGGATAATAAAATTTATATGAAAGCTAAGTTTTTTTTGAAAAAAAATATGTTGACACCTATTATTTTGTCCAGGTGTGTATATGAATTATGTACAAAATAAATAAACAATAATGCAAATTAAATAATTGTCTTAATTAAAAGATCACAAATAAAGCACTTAGCTGTAGAGAAACCAATAAAGTCACTTTTTGATATTATTAATTTTAGAACGCGATAAAAACAAATTCAGAGCTTAAAAGAACACGTCCGATCGATTCGAAAGATTACAGTTTCGTTGTTTCGTTACCGTTGCCGGCCAAAGGCAATAATTTGCTACGACAATTCGGTTCACAGGATTACAGAATTAGCATTTATAGAGTTAAAGATGCTACAGTGAAAGTTTCCACAAATATGTATACTTAGTAGGTATGTAAATATGTATAAGTATGTATATGATGTGTATAGTATGTATGTATGTCTTTGGTATTTTTAATATTTTCCAATTTACATTTAATTTACAAACAATGTACGCGCATTATTGGTAAACAATTATCACATTATCACTTCCGGTCGTAGGCACGTGATATTGCTTACGAATTGCAATTGAATTAATTTGAGAGAAGCAATTTGCGAAAATGCATTATAATAAATTATTTGCAAGCTAGTACTATGTAAAGGGTCTTTCAAAAGGGATATAACAATTTTGTATGTATTTAAATACAAATGCACTCTTAAATTTTTTTAATTTTTTGATCTGGCAATGCCAAAATGTCATTCCAGGTTTTTAATTTTTACCATGGTGAGTATGAGTTCATGAACGATTAACGTTTGGAAATTTTTAAAAACTACTACAGACATTCTGAGTAATTGGTCGCAACTTTAAGAGCTCTTGCTCCAATCTTTCGGTTCCATCAAATAGGCTGTGTGTGCTATAGTGGATAAATTCGAGTCAATATATTCACTATTGAATGCTCCTATGCCAGTGAGAAAACGCACCAGTCGAAGTATAGAAACTATTGCCGCCGTAAGTGTTTTAGTTCAAAATGAGACCAAATCTGTCAATTCCACGCCGTTAACAGGAATTGGGAATCTCTTAGTCCACATTGTGGCTACTTTTGCGTAAAGATTTTGGCCCACGCCCTTACAAGATAAAATTAATACAAGAAGTGAAGCCTCGTGATAATTTGTAGTTCCGAAATTTAATCGATTAGTCGTAGTGGCGTAGGAGTAGCGCGTTGGAATGTTGAGCAGAGTGCCCGTGGTTCGAATCTCGGCACAGGCAAAAACCAAATAAAAGTAAAAAAAAACATTGTTCTCTACAGCAGGCAACGGCAAACCTCCAAGAGTAAGATTTGCTTAAGAAAAAAGTTTTCACTTCGCTGTTCGGGTTCGGCATAAAACTGTAGGTCCCTTCCCGAAATTCGTGTATAAATATACTACCGTGGGCAAAAGTTAGTAAGACTTTTTAATTTAAATTTCGCGCGGAAACCCATTCATCAAAATATTATTTTTTTAAGGTTGGTATGACTGTCGGTGACATCTGTGCCAAATGTCACATCAAAATAATCATTAGTGTTTAGTATATGCTTGTCTTTCTGAAGTACAAAAAGTGCATTCGGCGATTTTCACAATGAGTGAAATTATTCAACAAAGAAGTTCCATTAAATTTTGTGTGCGGAATCAAATTTCTGGTGTCGAAACGTTCAGAATGTTGCAAATGGCCTTCGGTGATAATTGTATGTCGCGACCAAGTGTTTTTGATTAGTACAAATTGTTCAAAGATGGTCGAGAACGCGTTGACGACGAACCACGTCCAGGACGGCCATCAACATCAACTGATGATCAACACGTCAATGAAATCAAGGAATTGGTGTTCGAGAATCGACGATTAACAGTCAGAGACCTTACTGGCATCGTTGGAATATCGGAAGAATCAGTGAAAACCATTTTAAAACATCATTTGGGCCTAAGAAGAGTGAATGCACAATTGGTTCCAAAATCACTGCATTGGTTTTACGAGGCCATTTTCCAAAAATTCGACTGATATCGTTCCGCAACCACCCTATTAGCCTGACTTAGCACCGTGTGACTTTTGGCTATTTTCTAAACTCAAAAAACCGCTTCGTGGACACCGTTTTGAGTCAATTGAAGACATTAAACATGAATCGCTAAGCGCATTAATTGGGATGGTCTACAATCAAAACTGTTTTGGAATGAAATTCCGGAAATTGACTTTAACAACTGTTTCGAGAATTGGAAAAAACGTTGGCACAAGTGTATTGGGGCCGGGGGGGATTACTTTGAAGGGGACGAAACAGATTTGGAAGAATGAATAAACAAATTTGAAATTATGAACAAAGTCTTACTAACTTTTGCCCACAGTAGTACACCATGCGATATGGATGCGAAAAGCTCGGCCTAGGTCTTGCACGGGCTGTTGTGCTATTAAAAGAAGTTGAAGGGCTCGAAGGGGTATGCAGAAAATCCTGAATTTCGTCGAAAAATCATGTTCAGCGATGAAGCTCATTAATTTCGATTTAACGCCATTCGATTTATTTTGATGGGGTTACGGTAAGTCGGTTGGATTATGCCAGCAAGCCAACAATTTTTTTCCCCCGATTTTTATTTAAATACCAAATTGTTATGTCCTTATTGAAAACCCCTTTATATGATAACACATACAAAAGTCAGCATCTATGCAAATGCTGCAATACAAATACACATACAAATTGACTTTGTGTCTCATAAACGTGGCAGGAGTGTGTGCTCGTATATGTGCAATAATGTGGATGCAGCTGAATAAGGATATAGCTATGAATGCACGTGTGTTGCTTGGTATGCTAATTATTCAAAAGGTGCATATGTATATCATATATATGTATGCATGTGTATAAAGCTAAAGAGCGCGTTAAGCTAATAATTATAACAACAACAATAGCAATTGCAGATATATTTACATGCCCATATAGAGAAGATATATACTACATTCATACATTCATACATACAATCATACATACGTACATATATGTATGTACATATGTATTGTAAGTATTTATGTGTACCCTCCAGTGCGACCAACTAGCTCAATAGCTAGTTAATTAGCTAGCTCAAGAAACCTCAACTAGTTCATTCCTTGCTCTCATTTACACGCAACATATTTGTTTTTTTTTCCACGCGGATGTCCTAAGAAAAGACAATTGTCATATCCTTGATAACTTTCAAGCTAGCTATTGAACTTGATACTTTTGATATATGTAGTGTCTAACTTCAGGGTGCTCCATCTTTTATGTCGGTATGTAAATATTGAATAACATAAAAAAACAACTGATTTCCATATATGAGGTATTTTTATTTAATTTGGTCCTTTACAATTTATTTGGACCAGTTTGTGAATACAACATCAAGTAAGTGGACGTCGTTTTGACCAAAGCAAAATTTGCCCTTTTCGCTGCGTTTTCCATAACTTTTTCGAGCATTTCGGGCGATATAGCCATGATTTCGGCACGAATGTTTGCCTTGAGCTGCTTGTCAATGGTCTGTGGCTTGCTAGCGTACACTTTGCTTTCAAATAACCCCACAAAAAGATGTCGGGAGGGGTCGAATCTGGAGATCTGGATTGCCAGTCAATGTCGCCATTTTTTGACACCACACGTCTACGGAATTTTTGTTGCAGAAATTGCATTGTTTGAGCCAACATAGATCGACTGTTTCGCCTTCTCTGAAGAAAAAATGGCCCAATGGTTGTTTTGGTGCTAACGCCGGCCCAAGCAGTCACTTTTCGGTCATGCAATGGTTTTTCATGGATCTCGTGTGGATTTTCCTTTCCCCAAACGCAATAATTTTGTATGTTAACAGCGTCAGAGAGTGTGAAATTAGAGCTTCGTCTGTCATCAAAATTTCCTTCAATAAATAAGGTCAAGTTCAATCAACAACGTTGGAAAATACTAAAAATGTAAATGTAAATGCTGCATCTTCTAACGAAAGTGTACCAAAATTACGTTCAAAATTCGATAGAAGAGAAGCAACTTCCACGCGATTTGTGGATCAATTTGTGAAATGTTTGCGTCAAACTGGATCTTAATTGGATAAAATAACACCTCCTCGTTCCCCTACACTGCGTACAACCGAAAAAATTGCAGCTATTACTCAGAATGTGCAAGAAGAACCATCAACACATCAACTCTCCATCGTTCTCAGGAATTAAACATTTCACTCACTTTTCTTTGTTGCGGATTTTGCATAAAGACCTCGTTATGAAGCCACACAGAGTTCAATTGGAAAAAGAGCTAAAGCCACATGACCATTTACAACGTTTTCGGTTCGCTAATTGCACTATCTGGAACGCTTGGAAGAAGATAAGCATTTTTAGCGAGAAATTACCTCACTTTGACCTCGGTGGTTAGGTTAATAAGCAAAATCGTCGCATCTGGAGCTCCGAAAATCCATGCGCAATTGTTGAGAAGCCAATGCACCCACAACGAGTAACTGAAATGTTTGGTGTGATTTTTGACCGGCGGTATCATTGTACCACTTACCTTTGAAAATGAGGAAGGAAGATGCGTCACAGTGAATGGAGCGCGCTACCGCACAATGACAACTGGATATTTATGGTCTATTTTAGAAGATATGAACTTAGACAACAGTATGGCACACAAGCCGTGTCACACAAGGAAGTTTGAAAATCGCGTTAGTAACCATTTTGGTGATGTGCATTGGCCATCACCACGCAGTTGCAATTTGACTCCGTTGGAGTTAATTTATTTGTGTGGAGCCTTTAAAGATAAGTGTTACGCTAAGAATCCACCAAATATTGAGGCTCTTAAGGACGTTATTCGTGTAACCATCGGTCATTTGAATGATATAGTGTTCCACAATTAACCGGAAGGATTATTTACTAGGATATTTTCGAATAATAAATCCACATTGAAAAATAAAAGTTCGTTGCTTATTTACACCAAAATCAAATTCCAAATTATAAATGGTCCACCTTTTATAAGCAGAAAAGTCGAAGTAGTCTTCAAATTGACTCGTCCTACATCAGTTTTCAGCTAGTATCTTAACTAGTTAGGTTTGGATAGGTAATCCTACTAAGAAATTTGTGAGACTAATTCATTTTTGGACTGCAGGGTAGTGTACGCATGTACGCATGTATGTATGTATGTATGTATGTATGTATGTATGTATGTATGTATGAATGTATGTATGTATGTAAGTATGTATGTATGCATGTTTGTTTGAATGTATATGTAATTATTAATGCACAGCACAAAAGGATATTTGCTTATGCTTTGCGAAAATTGATTTCCAATTCAAACTTTACAATTTCACGCGTAAATACAATAATATTACAATATAATGATAGTTATGCAATGTTACAGCAATCATAGTTATAATGACAACAACATCAATAGCAATTACAACAACGATAAAAATAATATTAATATTAACAATTGTTTGACAACTTTACACATCCGAGCAAGCATATTTGTATGCCCATGCATGTGTGTGTGTGTGTGTGTGAGTGAGTGTGTTTGCCTAACAAATACAAATACAGCAATGACCAATTTATTTTAGTAGCTATTTGTGATTATTTGAATGCAAATAATTTAATTGCATATTACATAAATTAAAATAAACACAAAAAGAAAAACTTCAATGGAAACAGGAAAGCTACATTAAATTGAATTCTAATAAATACCTACCCATCTACAAATATGTACATACATACATGAGTGGATGCGAAAAACTCGGCCTTTGGCGCTACTTGCGGTCATAGTTGACACTGATAAACTGAAGTTCATTGTGGTAAAAGGCATAACACTTGCTACAATGGCTGTCTATCTCTTTCTCGGTGTCCTGTGTGATTGCATTCCCTCTCTCATTCTTCTTCCTTCTTCCTTTGACCTATTAATCTTCCTTCCAATCAACACAATGCTCTGCATTAATAGGGGTTGAATTCGCAAAAAAAAAAAAAAAAAGAAATACACTCGAAAATAATGATACATGAAATGTATCATTATTTGGAATATAAACTCTAAAGAAAAATCATATACGACTACATAACTCTTCTTCTTCTTTTAATGGCCTAGGCTGAACTTTTCGCATTCACCCATGTTGTTCGAACGGAGAAGTGAAAAGCTTTTCATAGATAATTTTTCCCTTGTAGCGTTGTCATTGCCTGCCAAGAGGTGGGGTCCTGTGTAGAAAAATAATTTTTTTTTCTACTTTTTGATTTTGCCTGTGTCAAGATTCAAGCCCCGAACACTCTGCGCAACATTCCAACGCACTACCACTACGCCACAGCGACCACACCGGTACGACTACATTCTGCCAAACAACCGGGAAATGATCATTTAAAAAGCTCGCTTAAAGAGATTGTAAAAATCTTTTTGTCGTTAAGTTGGCACCTCTGTCCTATATTCTGACGTGAAGTTCGTTGCGCGTGATCTGTCATTTAGTTTGTTTACAGTGCTCGATTTTGTAAGCTTATCTCAGGTGTGTTTTGCGATTTTTACAATCAGTAAAAATATCGAACAAAGAATTTGTAGTCTCTAATTTTGTATTTTACTTTTAATGGCACAACAGCCCATGGAGGGCCGAGCTTTTGGCATCCACTCATATTGTGCGTGTTATATTTGTACATGAATGGAAGGGACCTACAGTTTAATTGCAAATGGAATTTAGTGTGCCAAATTGCTGGAAATGTTATAGAAGGCTGACAGTTAATCGACTTTATCAAAAGAAAAAAGTGCATTCTAAATCGTTCGAAAAAACCAAGTCAAGGACTGGACCAAGGCACTGGGAATTCTTGCCGAAGAAGGTCAGATGGTAAATAGAGAATATTATCTGGGCGTTATGCGGCGTTTGAGAGAGCAAATTCTTCGGGAAAGGCTAAGTTTATGGCAAGAAAACTCATAGATTTGGCACCGCGAGAACGCACCATCTCACAAGGCTATCATTGTGAACGAATTTCTCGGCAAAAACTCAGCAAATATCATCGAACAACCAGCGTTTTGAGCTGTTATGGCTCCGGCTGACTTTTTTCTCTTTCCAAAACTCAAATTACAACTTCGAGGCATCCGTTTTCGGTCGATAGAAGACATAAAAGAGAATTCGCGGCGAGAACAGAAGTCGATTTCGGGGAAATACGTTTGAAAAATATATTGATTCGTTGGCATAAGTGTATCATTTCGAAAGGGGCGATACAATAAATTTGAATGAATAGTAAATATTGTGTGTTATATTGATCAATTGACCACATTGTCCGGTATTTTTTTGACAGAATCATTATATAAAACGAGTGAACTCATTTGAATTTGATTACCTGCATTTGCTCGGGTTTTGCTTAAATTAAGTCAATCGGGTTCCGTGGGAGTAGGGTACTACACACCTCTTCAATTGTACCTACATTAGTATAATGAATAGTGAAGATTTTCAATCTTAAGGTAGATACACACTAGGCTGACGCTACACGACGCTATGCTACGCAACACACTAAGCTGATGAAACTCATCGAAATCGAGAAATTTTGTGGAATTTTTTAAAACAAAAGAAAGAAAGTAAACAGAATTGTGAGGAAAGTTGAAATACTTACTTGGAGAGTTTGTGAAATTTGTGAAAGATAAACTGAAAGCTGAGGAAGAGGGATTTTTCATGTACCATAGATACTATAAAAAAATCACATGGATCAATTAAGGACGGCTTATAATACAACATTCCAGAAAGGAGAAAAATTGAACCAATTGAAAAAATTTAAACAAAGAGAACGACGCTCATCTTACAATGATTAGGGCACGAAGTGTATTCCACAGCCCATGGAGGATATAGGCCGAGCTTTTCGCATGACACACGCTGATTCAAATTGAAAGCATCAGCCACAAATCGTCATATGACGTCAGCATATGACATATCTACTAATGCTGATGCTGTTTGATTTTCGTCAGGCGATTACTTAGATTAGATTGAAACAGAGGCTGGGCACAAGGCACCAAATTACTGCGGCCTATTGTGAAGAGCCAATTGAATATCCTAAGATACTCTCCTAGGCTTGTAGCATTTAATTAAACTAAGATATCCCTGGGAGTTATATTGCCCACATCAATCGTAGTTGGGCATGCCTAACTAAGGTGACGAAATCTAATCTAAGCAAGTTTGTCACAGTGGCACAGAATGTGCTCTGCTGTTTCCTTGTCTTCGTCACAAAATCTACAAAATTCGTTCCGAGCTATTCCCATGTTAGATGTTTCCTAACTGGGCAGTGTCCAGTAAGAAATCCTGTGACAGCTCGGATTCCATTTCGGTTTAACATCAAGAGTTGTTTTGTTCTTAACTTTGCACTACACTTGGCATGAACGATTTCGCTTGTCTGTTGCCTGAGGTGGCGTCCGAGGCAATCCTGGACCTTTCTGTTCAGCCATGTGTTAAGATTGATCCAAACATGGCCCCATGGCGGGCCGCAGAACGGGATTGGTCCAAACATGGGTTCGGACGCCCCTTTTCTGATGGACTCTATTTAGTGATGCTAGCTTGGTCAGTAGTTGAAGGCAGTCCCTCTCTAAGTTCTGAACTAATTGGGAAGGAATTTAAGGCCAGTAGTTGTTCAGCTTTACTATCCGAAAGAGTATTGATGTTTCGTTTACACGACGGCCTTTCGTCATATTCTTTAAGACATATTTCAATTGCGTGTACTGTCGCCTGAAAAACTGAGTTTTCTTCGCTCCTACTAGCTATAATAGCCTTTCTCGGCCTAACTCCATAAACTGCCGTTTCAACTGTCTCGTTTGGTTTTGATCCATCTGTGTAGCCAGCCCCTGTGTGGGTGTCACGCCTCCTATTACTGAGACGCAGGCAAGCCTCTGATTTTTGCAGAGGTTTTCTTTAGTTGTTTTTTGCTGAGTCTTTTTGCACCATGCTTGAGGTCCGTATGTTATAATTAGCTTAACAATCGCTGTGTACATCCAAAGACTGAGTTTTGGGCTGTGTCCTCAGTTTTTGTCAAATTCTACTGGTGCAAAGAGCCACTCTTGCCTTAGGGATTATACTTTTCAGATGAGGATTCCAAGTTAATTTTTCATCTAGAATTATTCTAGGTTATTTAAGCTGGCTTGAAAATGGTATAACTTCATTAATATAAACTGGTTCCCTGGGGCTTTCCTTGTTTCTTTTTCTAAAAATATCTCAACTGTACCTATATATCAAAATGTACCTATAGAGATCATCAAATATCTGTATAATATATAAAGGATCTTATGAGCTGGAAAAGATTTGTACCCCGAATTTAGTTGTTGTAACTATTTTTCTAAAGCTCCTTTCAACAAGCTACATATTGTTAACTTAAAGTAAATACAACGTGAGTTCTAAGTTCTTGAAAATGACTCTTTGGCGTTTGATCGAAATCTTTGAGTGACCGCACGCGAACCATGAAAGATAATAAACAAAATATTACATATAGTAATCTTAAATCCTTAAAAAAATTTTTAGTCGGTATGCAGCAAAGCACCAAAACTTAATGAGTGTAGGATGCCTGTTTTTTATTCGGGGCTCACTGAAATTACCCTAATTTTTAGGAAACTTTATAATAAATCATACTAAAAATAGAAAAGCAGCTGGACGCAATGAGTTACCATATTTTTTTTTTTCAACAGTAAAAGTCGAACAAGGAAGGCGAATAAATTTTTTTGTAGAATCTGGATACAAAACTATCTACATATTATTTAAATTATGGATTTTCTTTTACAGAAAATATAGCTTTATTTCAATAAAGAAAGGAAGGGATACATTATTCAACGTGGTGTCCATCGGCAGCTATCACATTTTGCCATCTTTCAGGCAATTTATGTATGGAATCCTTGCCAATGAAAAACCGCCCATCTTTTGAGGCTATGAACGAATCAATCCAATTTCTGATACTTTCAGCTGAAGTAAAGCGTATTCCAGTAAGGAAATAAGTGACAGTCGGACGGAGCAAGGTGAACTAAAATTCACATCCACTATTTTCTAAATAATATTTAACCGGTCTAGCAACATGAGGCCGCGCTTTGTTATGTTGGAAATTTACAGTCTCAAGCCTGGTCGTTTGCGGCCATTAGCTCTCTTCAAACGAAACAATTGTTATCGATACAATTTTCCCGTAAAAGTTTCACCAGGTTTTAGCAGCTCATAACAGATGACACCCTTCTGACACCACCAACTGCAGAGCATCACCATAAATGTTCTGCTTCGGCGTTAATGTTGCTGGTTGGCCGAACTTCACATACGACTTCCTGCGCTTCGGGTTGCCGTAATGAATCTATTTTTCAACGCCAGTAATAATTCGATGGAAGAACAACTTATTTTTATAGCTCTGGATCAGACATGTAAAATCGCCTGTCGACATCTCTCGGCTTCAAGTCGTCTGGCACCCAATTTCCTTCCTTTTGAATGAACCCCAATGATTTGAGGCGCTTGGAAATTGCTGCTTGAGTAACTTCCTATGTTATTGCAGAGGAACTCTCTTGCGTTTGGCAAGAGTCTTCGTCGAGTAACATCTCCAATTCTTCATATTCTAGCTTTTCACTTGTCTTCTGTGTCAAAATCTCCAGAATTCATCGAAACCAGAACTAGCATGTTGTAATCGTTGGAGTATTTGCACCGTAAACTGCCAACAGCAATCGATGACTTGCAGCAGCAATTTTTTTTCGAATTAAAGAAGAAAAGCAAAACTTCCCGTACTTAAATACTGTTTATTTGGCTGACATGTTTGTGGCGCAGAAAGGTTATGTTGCTTACACTTTGGAAAATTTATATATAATCAAAGCGCTGTTGCATGCACGATTCTTAATGATCGACTGATTCATTCGAACTCGAACGTGCAGGAAAGGTATCGATAATTGTTTCATTTAGTTCATAGAATTCGATAGTCCTAACTGTGATGTAAAGAAAGGTATGATCAAAAAATAACCGTTTTTTTCAAAAAGTATTTATTTATTCATCAACAACTATCTTGTCCCCTTCAAAGTAATCCCCCTCAGATATAAAACACTTATGCCAGCGTTTTTTCCAATCCTCGAAACACTTCTGAAATGCGCGTTTTTGGTATCGCCAACAGCTCCTGTTTCGATTTTTTGTTTCTTTTATCTCCTCAATCGTAGCAAAACGCTTTCCTTTCGTCGGTGTCTTCAGTTTTGGGAAGAGGAAAAAGTCAGCGGGGGCCAAGTCAAGTCCGGTGAATACGGTGGTTGAGGCATGATAACGGTTTTGTTTTTGGCCAAAAACTTACGCACAAGCGGCATTGTTTTTGCTCAAAATTTAGCAATTTTGGAACAATCTTCGCTGCCGCACGTTTCATGCCTAAAACATCCGTAAAAATTGCTTGGCATGAGCCGAACGATATGCCAACATCATCAGCAACCTCTCTGATAGTGATTCGACGATTATCCAAAATCATTTTCTTCACTGCGTCAATGTTCTCATCGGTTGTTGACGTGCTCGGGCGACCAGGACGAGCATCGTCATTGACATCTTCTCGGCCTTCCTTAAACCTGTTATACCACAATTGAACTTGTGTTCTGCTCATAGTAGACTCGCCAAAGGCCAAAGGCCACAGTCAACATTTCAAATGTCCTTGCGCATTTAATTTAATTTTTTACACAAAACTGAATACAGTTTCTTTGATCCATTTTTTCGAATAGTAAAAAATCGAAGAGCACACCAAAACACGACTAACCTTTTTATTTGTCAAAAACAAACTGACAATCCAAAATGGTTGGTATTGCCAACATATATAACAGACATGTGTACCAACATAACAGAAAAAAAAAAATGCGAAAATCGAACATACGTAACTCACGAAATTCGAAAATAACGGTTAATAATTTTTGATCACACCTCGTATATAAAAAAACTGCCAATGTTATTGCAAGTTTCTCTTGCGTTTGTCACGAGTCTTCGTCGAGCAACATTTCCAGTTCTTCATCTTCGAATTTGTCACTTGGCTAGGGCGTTCGTGGTTTGTTAGGGGTTTTGATCAGTTTTTTTTTTCAGATTTATACCAGTGTATCAGTACCATAGACCATATTCTGGTTTTATTGCACGTATTTAATAAACTACACCGATTCATGTTTATTTGGTTTACTTTGAGTGTAGCGAAGGTGCAGCGTAATAAATTTTCTACCTGATTTACATTTATCTAATTTATGTTTATGAATTTGCATGGATGCGAGTATGAGTACGAGTATGTGGTGTGCTTTGTGTGCTTGTAGCTGCATGCGCGTGTATGTATGTATTATAGGCAGTTTTGCTTATCACATATTGCGCCAATTGCCAAAAATTTCACATAAAATTCAATGTATAAATTAGTTTCACATTTTCAGCCAAGTTGCTGTTGTTATTTCGGCTGTAGTTTTGTTGCGTAATTTCAATATTTTTTCGCGAATGCAAAATTTTATGTTTTTTTATGCCTTGCTGATTTGAATAAAATAAATATCAGTTCGTATGATAAAAATGGAATAATGAAAATTTCGCTTTATTTGCTGCATTAACATTTTGCTATGCGTGTGCAGGTATACGAAGTAGTGATGCTATTTGAGGCTGTGTCAGGAATCTTCAGGTCAATTCACGATTCAAGTCGTTCGAAATATTCATTTTATAGCAGTGGTGGGGAACACTCGGAAAGCTTTTTAAGGTTCAGAACTGAACATGTTGGTGGCTTTTTGTCGAAACTGCAGCTAAATGTATTTAAAACAGCATGTTTATTTTTTAAATTTAAAATTTAAAAATTCATCAGAAATACATTTGAAAACTTTACTTAAAAGTAACCACTGTTTTATATTTCAAAATATACTGGCTTGAAAACTGAATTTACAGAACTTAAAATTATTAGGTTTCACCATGCTCAAAGCTTAAGTAAACAGACATGGTTTTTTGGAAGGCAGTTTCGAAAATCAACAAAAAATAATACATCTTATTATTATTTGCATTTGAAATGTGAAATGCATCTAGACAAAATTGATGTAGAAATTATAACCTGGTAGGTCCCCATATATTTTTCAGAGACTATATTGTTGTTGTTGTTTGAGTAGTTGTTTTCATCTGAAAAACATAATTAGTGTATAGCACCGTTTTAATGCCACATGCGTCTATTTTTTTTATAAGTATATTACAGTCAACATACAGGGTGTACCCCTATGAATGCATAGCATTGTGTTGTTTGGAAGGAAGATTGATAGGTGGGAGGAAGAAGGAGAGTGAATAAGAGAGGGCGCTGATTCGGGTATGATTCAAAATCGATTGATAGAGGGCGCTCAGTTTCTAGAAAAATTTGACATTTCAAACAAACATTTTATTTAATTGTCTTTTCGTAAAAGCTGAGGTCGTAATTAATGTAAGTTTCTATATCTAAACTCTAACGAGCAATGTATGTCCACTTTGCGAGGTTCAAATATAGGAGTAGGCTTTTATCTCTATTTCTGATATTTCATTAATATTTGGAATGAATGGTTTGCCAAATTAGCGAAGTCTTGCTCCTGCCAGGCATAAAAATATTGAGAGAGTCTTTTCATTTCACCCTGTTCCTGGCACCTGCGACAGGAATAATAGAATAACAGATTAAGTCTTGCTGCATGTTTTCCCACCTTCTAGTGGCCTGTGAGAACAGCGGTAATGCGTGAGATATTGGAACGAGAACACTCTATCAGTTGTTTTGTGGCGCAGGTAGTCAGTCGTTTACACTTCTATCCGGCTATAGTGAGTAGTGAGAAGCCAGAATGGCCTTAACAAGGCCCGAACCTAACCTAGATAGTTCCGCTGCCCTTTCATTACCCTCGATCTTTCTATGGCCTGAAACCCATATTCGAGTAATTTATAGCCCTTGAACAATTAGTGCCAGTTCCTCAGTGCATTGCAGAACAAATTTGGGATTTATAATGGAAGAATATTAGGCTTTAATAGCAGCTTGACTGTCTGTAAAGATAGCTAGCTATCTTAGCCCCATTCTTTCTGATGTCATAAAATGATCTGCACACCTCTCTTACTTACTTACTTCAATGGCGCTACAACCGATGATCGGTGTTGGCCGCCTCTATAAAGCTTCGCCAGTCGCCTCTGATATGCGCGCGCTGGCGCCAGTTGATAAGGCCAAGTACAGTCAGGTTGCCCTGCACCTGGTCCCCTTCTGCGTGTTCCTCCACCGTGGTTCGAATAAATCACCCTTCTAGCCGAAGCGCTTTCTTCCATTCGCTCAACATGAGCCAGCCAGTGAAGCAGCTGGATTTTTAAACGCTTGACTATGTCAGTGTCGGCGTACAGCTCATACAGCTGATCGTTCCATCTTATTCGGTACACACGTCGTCCACGCATACTGGACCGTATATCTTACGGAGTATCTTCCTCTCGAACGCTGCTAACAGCCTCTCATCATTGACGGTCAATGTCCACTTTTTTGCGCCATACATTAGGACGGGAAGGATGAGGCACTAATCGAGCGATATTTTCATCGGTCGAGATAGGGCTCTGCTTCTCAATTGCCTTCTGAGCCCGTAGTAACACCTGTTGGCAAGAGTTAGTCTTCGCTTGATCTCAAGGCTGACTTTATTGTTGGTGTTTATGCTGGATCCTAGATATACGAAATCTTTGACGAAAAGTATAATTGTCAACAGTGACATTTTGTCCAAGACGCAGTGACTGTTTGTTTGTTGTCACAAGGTACTTCGTTTTGTCCTCGTTTACCACTAGACCTACTCGACGAGACTCCCTTTCCATATAGGAGAATGATGGACTGACTGCTCTCTCTCACGTTTTTGCCAATGATTTCAATATCATCAGCGTATGCTAGCAGCATGACATTCTTGTAGAAAATAGTGACAGAGAAGTCGATATTCGCAGCTCTAATTATGTTCTCCAGCATAAGGTTAAAGAAGTTACACGATAGGGAGTCACCTTGTCTGAATCCTTGTATGGTATCAAATGGCGTGGAAAGGTCTATCCCAATTTTGATTGCACTGGTAATGTCGGTCATTCGGTCAGTGTCATTTTGAAAAGACGAATGGGCTTTGCAGGAATACCAAAATCAGACATTGCGGCGTACAAGTGATACCTAATCGTGCTGTGTTATAATCGACGAATAGATGGTGGGTGTCGATCTGTTTTTCTCGGGTATTTTCCAGGATTTTTCGTAGTGTGAATATCTGGTCGATGGTGGATTTACCAGGCCTGAAGCCACACTGATAAGGTCCAATCAGTTTGTTGACGATGGGCTTTAGTCTTTCTCTTTCGCACAGTACGCTCGATAGAACCTTATATGCAATATTAAAAAGGCTTATCCCATGGTGGTAGTTAGCGCAGATCGTGGAATCGATTTTTTTATGGATTGGGCAGAGTACGCTTACCTTACTGCCATTAATTTAGCCTGGAATATACTGGCTTCGTTGGGAGGGCGTATGGATGAGGATAGTTGGAGGGAGTCTGAGTAGACGCCTGCCGCTACACCGCAGCACATTTTGGACCCGTCGGTGTAGAGCTCCTCGTGAAAGCCCCAATTATCCCATTTTTCCTACAATGCACTCTGAAGATTAGGGTGGGTGTAATGTAGTCAGTGTTGATGTTGTGTAGCAATGTACCCTGTAGGAATATTTTGCTGTGGCCGTTTGTTTTAGTGGTCCAGATTCCAACTTCTTTGAGTCAGACTGCGCTACATGAGGCGATTGATTTTATGTGCAAGTCTATTGACTTACTATAGCCTACTATCGCTGACCAAATTTTGTAAAAAATATATTGGGAAAAAAGGCAAATTCCAACAAAAATGCAAATTTTACAAATTTCGCTGACTCGAAGTTTCAATAACTTCCAAAATTAACCTTTAATATTATTTAATCCCAGAAAAAACTGAGTGTTTATGTTTTTTTCGCACTTGGTCACCTTATCTTTTTGGAAAAGAAAAACAATTTTAGAGTTTAAGAACTCGTGCGTGAAGTGAAATTTATCACAATCAACTCGTTTCACTTCTATACAATAATCTGTTTTTTACGTTTTCTATTTTTCGGGACAGACTGTAAGAGAAGTCGGTTCAACAAAAAACGTTTTTCTCCAACAGACTGAATGTTACATACATAAGTATTATTATGGTTTTCGACACAGGAAGTTTAATTGCTTGGCATCTTTGGCGACAAATAGCAGCTAGAATTGCAGCATATGCCACGGAAAGACACCTCCACGTACTTTTGAGCAATCGAATAAAATGTTTTGAGGATTTTATTTTCTTCTTGGATATCTTAGCTTTCATTAGAGCCCACACATTCGCTAAGGGATTTGCATCTGGTGACTGAGAGGGCCAATCCAAAGTTGTAATATTGTGATCCTCTTTCCATTTAGTGCATAGTTTGTCATTAAAAGTAAAGTAAAAAATCTAGAATCTCAACGAAAGTTATTAGTGTCAAAAGCGTTCAAGTGAGCGAAAGAGAGAACAATCCGGACACTATTAATTAAATGGCATGTTACGCATACGACGTGTTGCACATAGAACACAGAAAATGCAGGAAGCGATAAATGTTAAATAGCAGTTAGTTTAATAAAATAATATTTAATTTAATTTATAAATCATTGGTGGTTTTTTTTTCTAGATTTACTGACATTATCTTAACAATATAATATTAAATCATTAAATTAATTTTCCTATTGATAACTTGAAGCGGGCGTTGTTGCAGCGCAGCAAACAAAATAGAGAAAATTTAAAATTAATTTCAAATAAAAAAAAAAAAATATTAAATGTGTAGATAAAATGTCAATGGCATTGTATAAAAGCAATAGCAACAATAGTTTATTGCAATTTTCTACTTTTCAATCACTAAAACAATAACAACATACACACACACATACAACCATTCATCTATCCATCAAAATAAACAACCAATCCATGTTGAGTATTCGACAAAAAGCGCTGATGAAGAAGACAAGCGTTTGATATATGCGGCTTATGTATTGTACATACATACAACATACACACACACACATACATATACCATGAATGTGTGTGTGTGGATTGGTGTATGTTTCTATGTAAATAGCAATAACAAAAAATTAGCAAATATCAACAAATACACGCACACTTTCACATACCATACATATACGAGTATGTTTTCTACATACATATGAACAGACAACAAAAGGCATTGTCGTTGGCGTTGGCGCTGTCGCCTCCAATGTCACTCACATACTCACTCGCACGTAGAAGAGTGTGAAAAAATCGTCGGATTTAGAAAAAAGAAAAATTTCCTTCTCACTGTTGTGGTTTTTTCTTTAATTTTCTCGTCTCTTTTTTGTTGTTTTTCAATTTTTTTGTTATTTGCCATTTTTGTGCTAAAATCACACCGCTAAACAATGTGTGATAATCCGGGCGCTGTGATGTACAACTACAACAATACGGTCAATACGAAAGGGGTGAAAATGAAGGGTGTTCAAAAAATGGAATAAAAACGATAGCAAAAAATATCAACGAAAAACAGGTAAAAAAAAAGAGCCAACACCAACAACGCCAACACGGCTTGTTCCACCTCTAAAAAAAATATTTATAAATTCTAAAACTCAAATGAAAATAGATAGCTAGAACTTGGACGTCGCTTATATCATGTACATCATGCATTAAGACTTTTTTCTGTTGTTGTTTCGCTCATTTACAGTTTTGAAAATTTAAAGAGAATCAAAATAAATTCGATTTTGCTGTCAATAATTCCCAGCAAACATTAGACCTCCTAATAGACTCCAATATGACACCCATTTAGGAAGGTAGGGACTCTCCAATACCTTTATAAAATATTATCTTACGACAGCTTGTGTTTAGGAGCCCTAAATCGGAGAGTATTGGCACTCCCATATGACTCATAAACGTTTTCATTTAGGACGATTTTAGGATTGTTTTTTTTGTGCCACAATTTTTTTCAAATTCCGTCAAATCTTTATGTTGTAGACAGTTATAGAATAGAATAGAGAAAATACCAATTTGGAGCAAAAATTACATAAAACGAGCACAAATGTGCATTAGAGCGGGGCGGTCCCCATACAAAAAAAAAAAAAAAAGGATGAAAGCTGATGTTGAGAGCATTTCAAAACAATTTCTGTTTTGTTTTTTGGACCACTCTAAAAACCGCCAATGAACTGTAAGAGAATGTCCGGAAAAATAGAAAACGAATAGATAATTGTATAGATGCAGGGCTGTTGTGCCATTAAAAGTAAAGTAAGTATAGATGCTGAAATGGAAATTGAGCCTGAATATAATGTTTCTTCAGACATGCCACAAAAATCCCTGTATTCCCTGGCTACATACCTTGTTCAAGTGAGGATGATGCAGAAAGTGATCACGAAGTATAAGATGTCGATCACAAGTTGAAACTGTCAGATATATCGTTACAATATTATTCCCAAGCACTGGATAGATAACAATAAATATTGAATATACTGTGGGCAAAAGTTAGTAAGACTTTTTAATTTAAATTTCGCGCGGAAACCCATTCATCAAAATATTATTTTTTTAAGGTTGTTATGACTGTCGGTGACATCTGTGCCAAATGTCACATCAAAATAATCATTAGTGTTTAGTATACGCTTGTCTTTCTGAAGTTCTGAAGTACAAAAAGTGCATTCGGCGATTTTCACAATGAGTGAAATTATTCAACAAAGAAGTTCCATTAAATTTTGTGTGCGGAATCAAATTTCTGGTGCCGAAACGTTCAGAATGTTGCAAAAGGCCTTCGGTGATAATTGTATGTCGCGAGTGTTTTTGATTGGTACAAATTATTCAAAGATGGTCGAGAACGCGTTGACGACGAACCACGTCCAGGACGGCCATCAACATCAACTGATGATCAACACGTCAATAAAATCAAGGAATTGGTGCTAACAGTCAGAGACCTTACTGGCATCGTTGGAATATCAATATCGGAAGGATCAGTGAAAACCATTTTAAAACATCATTTGGGCCTAAGAAGAGTGAATGCACAATTGGTTCCAAAATCACTGCATTGGTTTTACGAGACCATTTTGCCAAAAATTCGACTGATATCGTTCTCGTTCCGCAACCACCCTACCACCCTATTCGCCTGACTTAGCACCGTGTGACTTTTGGCTATTTTCTAAACTCCAAAAACCGCTTCGTGGACACCGTTACACCGTTTTGAGTCAATTGAAGACATTAAACATGAATCGCTAAGCGCATTGAAGGCTATTCCGGAAATTGACTTTAACAACTGTTTCGAGAATTGGAAAAAACGTTGGCACAAGTGTATTGGGGCCGGGGGGGCCTACTTTGAAGGGGACGAAATAGATTTGGAAGAATGAATAAAAAAATTTGAAATTATGAACAAAGCCTTACTAACTTTTGCCCACAGTAGTATTAATTGGCTTAATTAATTCTATTGGTTTTTGGTTTGAGCTACAAACAAAAATCGAAAATATTTAAGTACTTAAAATAAGAATTCCAGCAAAATTTAAACAGCTAATAACTTTTTCGTTTATTAACCTAATGGAATACTTTTTGGGCAAAAATTTAATGATTTTCTGAGAGCTTAAAATTTTTGAAAAAAAATTGCCTTTACGGGGTACAACTCTGAGTACGCGACTTAACTATTACAAATGACTTCGGAGATGAATAAAACCTGAGAAGTAAATGTAGCAATCGTTGAGCCGTTTGCAACAATATATCATTTATAAAAATCGGACATCAACTACTAAAGATATAAACAAATTTTAAAGTTTTTAGGGTGGTACAAAAAAAAAAAAATTGTTTTGAAATACTCTCAACATAAGCTTTCAGATAGGGGGTGATTTTTTGGGTGGTGGTCATGTGAACGATATAATTTTTTAAACTCTAAAAGAATAAATAAAAATGAAATTTTGTGCGTTAGTGGGATTCTCATATTGGGTTATTAGGTTAGGTTTAGTAATCTTGTAAAAAGCAGAATCTATCGCAAACATTATAGACGTAGCCGAAGAAATTTTTTTAACGAACATGTTTTGAAATTGTTTGTGTGCTGATTTATGCAAACGATAAGAGTTCAGTTTGATGATTCTCTGACCCCAGGTGTGCTACAACTGGACTAACTTAATTTTGATCGTTTGGATTACCAATACCTGCAAAGCCCTCTGCAAAATCATCATCTCCATAAAAATATTCATCTTCAAAACATGCGAAGTTATTTGCTACAACATTATAATTATAATCTTATCATCTTACTTTACTTTTAATGGCACAACAGCCCATGGAGGGCCTAGGCCGAGCTCTTTCGCATCCACTCATGTTGTGCGTGTTATATTTGTACATAAATGGAAGGGACCTACAGTTTAATGCCGAATCCGAACGGAGAAGTGAAAAGCTTTTCATAGCAATTTTTACTCTCGTAGGTTTGTTATTGCCTGCCAAGAGGTGGTGCCGTTTAGAATAATTATTTGTTCTACTTTTTGATTTTGCCTATGCCGAGATTCGAACCCCGGACATTCTGCGTAGCAGTCCAAAACACTACCACTACGCCACAGCAACCACTTATCATCATCATCATTATTATCATCATAATAATGATCATCATTATCATCATAAAAAAAATATTCCGGTTGTATTTGTATGATCTCAAGAGATGGAAAATTTTGAGGTTGACTAGAAACTTGGCAAATCTTGTCTATGTTTTGTTGTGCTGATGCGAGTTATTTTCTTTCCACGGAGGAAAGATTTTCAGTTAAATTTTCAGGTAAATCTTCTGGCCCTTCTCTTTCGTTGAGAAGCTGCGAATTCGGCCTCCCCAAATGACTGCCTGGTGCTGTATAATCGGACGATCTTCGTCGGGAGTCAATGAGTTGAGTGTTGATGCAATATTGGCTGCAATGAACTCATTTGCCATTCATGCTGTCTCTCCGCATTCGCATTAGTCTTTGCGAGTTGTTTTTCAATAAATTTCGAATTCTGTTGTGCCTCAAGTTGCTTGTGAAGTCTACACCCTCGAGTTCTGTTGGTGCTGAGTTTAGGTTGTTTTCAAATAGCATTTGAATCTGAATTTTGATATGCCTCCATTTTTCGACGAAGTCTACATACTTACTCGCTTACAATCGCCATTTGTGTGTGCCTGGCGTTTGGTTTTTTTCAGTCTATACTTGCCCATTCTTTCAGCTCAAGAAATTAATAGCGATTTTTGTTTGAAATGTAAAATTTGGTTTGAAATGTCAAATTTTACTGGAAACTAATGGGCAGCGCCCTCTATCAATCGAGTATGAATCATACGCGAATCAGCGACCTCTGCCAATCGATAGAGAGATAGAGGCCTCCTCTAGCGCATAGTGGATGCAAATGCGCTGCTTATCATTTATGTTTTTATTGCATTTTTATTGATTGATTGCAGCGCCCTCGCTGCCCTTCATTTCCGTGACAATTTCCCTTTTGCCACGATAATCTTTTACCCCCTCGTAAATATAAAAACTATTCTGAAGAAGTTAACTTCAATAAACTTCAATAAATAAATACAAACAAATATAAAACTTTTGATACGGGAAATGTAAAATGAAACAAATCAATGTGAATTATTTTTGCGAAAATTCTATAAATAGATTTGAATAGGATTTCAGTATATTTACAATTGGACTATTTTATGCATACAATCGAAAGAGTGTATGCGATATAAATTGAAGATTAACTGGGCAAAACAGAAAAATACATCTCTCGAAATCCCATGGGTTTAACATGAAAATATTACGCAAGCACAAAAGCCTTTAAAGAAATTACGACCTTACTAGAAATTATTGTCTATTCACATTATATATATACACATACACATTCACATATATACACCCACACACATAGACACATACGAGTAGTACATTTTGAATTTTTTTTATATGATCTGCAGATTAGCGTGAAACCCGCATCGAAATAAATTTATTTAAACGAGTGCTCGTAGATATTTTGCCATTTTATTGTTGATGTTTGTTTTTGTAGTATGTAGTTAAACATACATACAAACGAGTATACACATGTACCATATAGTTGTTGTTATTTTTATTACTATTATTTTAGTGGGGGTGCCAGTAGTTTTAGCAGTAAGTTGTGGGTGCTAATTCCTTTCTAATCCACAAATCTTCATTGCGAATAGAAAAACGAAAGGGGAATGGATATGTAAAGAAATATATATAAATAAATAAAGCAATGCATACATATGTGCATACATATGTACATACATATATACACACATACATACACACACACATACATAAATACATACGATGCTTATTCTTGAGTAGGTATTTGCAAAATGTGGTGGTATTTATGTATATATATATGTACATACAAACATAGAATATACAGGGTGCGCTATCTTTTATATCGGTATGTAAACATTGAATAATTTGAACACTTATCAACCGATTGACTTAAGTAAACATGCTTTTGAAATGTCAATTCAGTACAATTTTAACCATGAATCGTTTCACACCGAAACAACGCGCCGAAATAGTGACGTGACACTGTACATTGAAAATAGTCATTCAGTTGTGTGTTAACCCAACGTGCATATCAACGTGGCCAATCAGCAACTTCTGACGTCTGACACTATTCGCCGTTTAATTGTTGAGCACGGGACTCTGGAAGATTGTCGACAATTCGTTCATTAAGGCCCAAGTAGTTCCCATGAATTGGTTGAAGCGTGAAGAGAGAGCGTTGCCGAGAACACGCGCTCAGCATTTTGGCGTCAGTGGGATCACCTTGCGGCACATTTTGAAGAATAATTTGCATTTGTTTCCGTGTAAAGTGCAATTGTTGACTCAAAGAATATTGCCGACAGACCGTCCAAGTGGGTTGGAATACGGCCAAATCCGATTTTTGGAATGTAATTTTGATGACCGATGAGGCCCATTTCTCACTCTCTAGCGCCGTTAACAGCTAAATTGCCGCATTTTGGGGAACGGAGAATCCAGACAAGATCCATGAGAAACCATTGCATGACCAAAAAGTGACTGCTTGGGCCATTTTTTCTCCAGAGAAAGCAAAACAGTCGATGAGAATCGATATAGGTGGATGTTGGCTCATTACGTCTGCCCACAAATGTGTGAAAAAGTTCTGTGGACGGTTACTGGTTTCAACAAGACGGTATGGCATGCCACACTGCAAATCAAACAATGCAGTTCCTGCAACGAAAATCCCCTAGACGTGTGGTTTCAAAAAATGGTGACATTGACTGGCCATCCACATCTCCAGATTTGACCCCTTTGGACCTATTTTTGTGCGGTTATTTGAGTAGCAAAGTGTACGCCAGCAAGCTTCTCAGATCATTGACGAGCTGCTGCTCAAGGCAACCATTCGTGCCGAAATCATCGCTATACCGCCCGAGGTGCTCAAAAAAGTGATGGAAAACGCAGCAAAAAGTGCACATTTAGCTTTGGTCAAAAACGGCGTCCACAGTTTCGCTCGGCTGAAAAACAATAAGGCTGCTGTTGCAGGTGGCTTGCCTGCTGAGTTGTTTACGACTGGAAGCGAAGACCTCGCAGAACGCATACACGGGCTTCTATGCAGAATATGGTAGGATGAAAGCATGTCAAGTGATTGGAACCTCAGGCAACTCTACTTAATCCATAAGAAAGGTGATACCACGATTTGCGTCAACTACCATGGGATAAGCCTTCTTAATATTGCATATAAGGTTCGTACTGTGCGAAAGGATGAAGAGGAATTCCTAATCTCCGTTAAAAATATCTGGTATAGGACGACCTGACTTCACTTGGCCGTATAAACTATCGCCAGCGCGCGCATAGTAGAGGCGACTGGCGAAACTTTATAAAGGCGGCCCAGACCGATCATCGATTGTAGAGCCAGGTAAGGAAGTAAGGAAGTAACTTGATTGATGTTGTATTGAAAAACTAGTCCAAATAAATTGTAAAGGACCAAATTAAATAAACATACCTCACATATGGAAATCGGTTGTTTTCGTTTTAAGTTATTCAATATTCACATACCGTCAAAAAAATTGGCGCACCCGGTATGTAACTATGTAAAATCGTGAAAGCGGCAAACAGAATTGTAAGTGGCAACAGTAACAGCAACAACAACATTAGCAGCAGTAGAGTTTGGAGTAGGAGTGGCAGCAGAAATGGGGTATTTGTGTCCTTAACATATTGCAGCAGAGATTACAATATGACAACATGATCTGGCTTTTTATTTTCAACTTTTTCTTTTCATTTCGCTCTCTCACTCTCTCTCTCTCTCTCTCTCTCTCTCTGTCACAAATACAAACTTTTTATTTTGTTGTTGTTGTTGTTGCTTTGCACAATGAAGCATATCAAACTGTTATGAATTAAATGTAGGAATGTAGGTATTAGCTTGAAGACTCAAGTGTGTGTAACTATCTGTGTGTGTGTGTGTGTGTGTGTATGTGTGTGTGTGTGTGTGTGTGTGTGTGTGTGTGTGTGTGTGTGTGTGTGTGTGTGTGTGTGTGTGTGTGTGTGTGTGTGTGTGTGTGTGTGTGTGTGTGTGTGTGTGTGTGTGTGTGTGAGTGAGTGTTTAGTGACATTCCAATGTAGTTCATACATATTATGTGCGTAAGTGATTTAGTATTGGAAGAAAGAGTGAGTGAGCAAAGGATTAAGTTGTGTTGGCGGCACGGCAAGGCACGTCACGGCAAGGCACGGCACGGCAAAGCACGGCACGGCAAGGCACGGCAAAGCACGGCACGGCAAGGCACGTCATCGCTCTGCAGGTGACTGAGAAATGTTCATAGAAATTCCCAAAATCTACTAAAAATAAATGTTTTTAATAAATGTTTTTGTAGAGAACCGCAAAGATGCATCATGTGATATTTCTTGGGATTTCTAGTAACGCTTTGCTAGGTTTATTTGACTGTCATTCGTACCCGCTGTTTTGCGGACAAAACTCTAAATAATGAAAATTTTAACATTTCCGGAAACACATTTTGCGCTCACAAAGACTTTTTATAATCATTTTCAATTGCACTTACCATAAACTTTTGAGGTATGCGGTACACAAAACAAATGTAATTATTTTGCAATTGTAAGACGCTACGCCAAATGCAACAACAATTACTACCACACACCCACGCTGCACAATGGGCCAGCGCACCTACTCTGTTGGCCACAAGTTAGTAGGGCAGAAGCGGGTTGAATTCCCCACCGGGGCATATATGCCCCCCTGGCACCCCCACAAACAAGTGATTAATCGTGCTTCTATCGATGATCCTTTCTCTATCCCAACTTTGAAAGTTTAGATGCCAAAGTTATTGCGGAGAGTCGTAATTTTGTGGTTTTTTTCTGGGGGAAAATATTTCAAAGTATGTTATTTGTAATAACATTTTCAATTCTCGACGTAGAAAAAGTTCCTCCGTTGTGATATTTTGGTGTTACGTATTGAATTAAAGAATAAGCAACAATTTGTTTTTGTAAATGTTCAAAAAGCTAACCTAAAAAAATGAAAATATAAAAAATACAATTTTGCAATCGTGGTTATCATAAACCTTGTGCCACACTATCTTGGCGAATGTACCCCGTGCGCAGGCAGGGGCACTTTAGCCGTTCTGGGCTACTTTAAAAATGATCAGAAAATTAATAGAAAGCATTGTGAAATTCAGTCCAGTGAACTTGAAAATAAAAGCTGATGAATGTAGATCAATAAATATAAGTTAAATTTTGTTTTAAAAAGTAGTTTGTTTAGTTTGGACGACATTACAAAAAAAAAAAAAAAAAAAAATGGCGAATGAAATTTGATACTCGGAGGTTTTGGGGGTCACTGAACTTTAATGCAATATGGCGGAAAAATTTCTTAAATTGGTTGGAATTTTAATGAAACTTATTTTGGGGGTCACTGATATCAAATCTGTGCTCGAAATGTCGGTAACCAAATGACGGATCCAATATTTTGAAATTGGTTGTGATTTCAGGAAACTTTGTATTTGTGGGTTTCGCGGGTCGATGTGTGTATTCAAATCTATTTTCGAAATTTCGAAAATCAAAATGGCAGACCTATTTTTACAAAGGTTGAGATTTTAATGAAATTATGTATTTCGGGGGTCGCTGAATTTAAATTTCGAAAATCAAAATGGCGGATCCATTTTGGCATTTACCGGGTTGCTGAATTCAAATCTGTGATCGAAATCCCGAAAATCATAATTGCGGTTGGAATTTTCATCAGACTAATTTTGCGGGGATTTTCTTCGAAACTTTGTATTTGCGGGTTTTGCGTTTCGATCGATGTATTCAAATCTGTACTTGAAATTTCGAAAAGAAAATGGCGGAACAATTTTTACAATTGTTGAGATTTTAATGAAATTTTGTATATAGGAGGTCGCTGAATTCAAATCTGTGCTCGAAATTTCGAAAAAGGAGAATGCAATATGGCGGACAAATTTCTTAAATTGGTTGGGCTTTCCATGAAACTTTTCATGATTTTTGTATTTGGGCGGTCGCTAAGTTCAAATCTGTGTTGGAATTTTCATGAAAACTTTTATTTAAGGGGTCGCTGAATTCAAATTTGTTTACGAAATTTCGAAAATTAAAGTGGCAAATCAAATTTGGTGGGTAATTTTTTGAAGTTGGTTGTGGTTTATACGAAACTGTTTTTTTTTTTGGTGGGTCGCTGAATTAAAATCTGTGTTCGAAATGCTAAAATTAAAAAAATAAAGCGATCCAATATGGTTATTAATTCGACGTATTTATGTGAATAATAAAACAGTAGTAATTAAAAGTAATCGCTCTCCGCCGAACCCAGGGGTTAGGATTTAATACTGTTCAACTGATAGTTTGTATGGGGCTATACGATATAATACCCCGATCTGGGTAACTGTCTGATACTTAGTGGGGGTGGTGAAAAGAAGTATCTATATCAAAATGGATTCCTTGCCAGAATACCAGAGGTACAAGTATGACATCTCTGTGTCGCTAGGTAAAACTATACGCTCTGTTAAACCAAACCATTGGCGCCATTTCTTCGCACTTAATTCTGTCAACAATATTCAGTTCATAGACAATCCAGTTTCATACAACAAAATTTTTTTTTCTTTCGTAAAAATGTCGAATTTTGTGCCTACAAACTGCGGACGTCATGAACTTTTGGCCAAGCAAGTGAGTTCGCTGGCCCATGGTGTGCCAGCCACCTCATCAACAACCTACCAAACCTACCTTCCACTACCACTAGTACATTCAATGCGTGTGTATGAGTGTATTTGCATGTATTTAAAGAGGTAACAAAAATAATGAAAATGTAAACGATTTCATTTATACACTTAAGGATTTTCATAATTTACTCCGAAAGTGCCCACACGCATACATACTTACACCAACACCTAAGTACTCACTCAAAAGGAAGGTGTGGCTGACAATAACACACACACACACACACATTCAAATACATTTTACATATGTATGCATAAGCAAATAAACAAACAAACAAACAAACAAAAATAACAAAACCAACTAAATACAGTAAAACAATAGCAACAAACAATTCAAGCGTTTGCAACTTGTGATTATAAATTTTAAGTGCAACATTAATAGCGACGAGCAAGCACATAGAGCATGAAGCTGAATAAACTCGAACAAAAAAAAAAAAAAAAACAAAAAATATGCGTTAATAAAAAAACATACTACCTATTTATTTTTAAAGCAGTAACTGATGCCACAAAATGCTTGCTTACCTCAAAATTGCACTTTTTGTGCATTTCATTTAAAACTGAAATATGTAATTTCACCGAAAATACCAACAACAAGAAATGAAAATAAAAACGAATAATAAAAGAGCAGAAAGACTAGCGAGTAAAATTACGAGAACTGAAATCCACATGCACCAAGTATATGAACATTAAAATACTCGACATGCTGGTGGTGGCAAGCAGAAAGCTTAGCAGCAAAAAGATGAGTTTCATATAATGTTGACCCACATTGGCCATTAATAAAATAGGTTGGCTAGTGCTAGTGGTAGTGCTAGTGTTGTTGTTGTTGTTGTTGTTGTTGTTGCCCATAATGCCAGAGCACAACTGATGATTAACAAGTGTGCGAGTGAGTGTATGAGATAGCCATAGCAAGAGCATAAGAGAGAAAAAGAGCGGAGCGGAGAGGAGAAGAAGGAAGAGAGCAGCACTGAGTGAGCGCGCCACATATGGCGGAATAACAGTACAAAACTTGTAACTTTTTTTCTTGCCTTTTTTTTCGGTTTGTTTTGTTTGATGTGGCAATAAACGGAAGTGGCTGCCGCACCTTTTACGGTGCACAATTTCCTTCCTGTTGACTGTTGCCACTATTTGCTGCTACTGCTGCTGCTGTTGGTGCTGCTGCAATTTTCTACTGTTTCTTCTGTTACATTCTTTCTTCGTTTTTTTTTTTTTGCTGGTTCATTGTCGGTACTTATTTTCGTATACAAGTGAGAAAATTATGCTTACAACAATTACGAGAGCACAACAGTATGAGCATTTGCTATTTTACTTACTTGCAGGATTTTATTACTTTTTAAAAGTGGGCGGGTGCGGCAACACTAAAGGCAAAGAATTGTGTATGCTCTCCATTGTACTCCATATTAAAGCAGAACAGAGTCCGTCGTCCGTCGTCCGTCGTCGGCTGTCCTTTCGGAGTCAGTGTGCATTGCAGTGTATGAAAGGTGAAAGCGTGTTATATTATAATAAAAGGCCTCGACAGGATAATCACTGGTTTTACGGAGGTATATAATTTTCAGCATGAACAGTCTGTTAGGAAACTAACTACCTCCCTCGTTCATGCCGAAATAATAATCAAAGAAAAAAAAATAATTTTATTGTATTTAGTAAAATAGTAAGTAAGTATAAGAAAAAGATGATGAAGAAAAAAAATAATAACACCAGCAAGACCAACAGCAATAACAATATAGGATCATCTTCATCATTATATGCAAAGAAGTTTTGTACTGGAATGTACACCAACAATGGACGTTAGGCTTCATTGTGATGGCCGTGGTGAAAGAGCCCTATTTTATAAAGAAACGAATGCGAAGTTTTGATGTTCAAATTTAGATTAAGCTATCGACATTGCTGAACATGTATCCATGGCATTTGTAGCAGTACAGACAAAGTTACTTAAACTATTTTGAATAGGCACCAGAAGGTACCGTGATCCACAGCTACCAAAAAAAAAAACATTTATATTTACCGAACCTTTGAGCAAGGTGAGACCTAACAATTTTAAGTTTTGTAAATGCAGTTTTAAAGCCAGTATTTGTTGAAGTATTAAACAGTAACTACTTTTGGGTTAAGTTTTTAAATGTAGAGGGTGCGCCATCTTTTATGTCGGTATGTGAATATTGAATAACTTCAACGAAAAATAACCGATTTCCATATATGAGGTATTTTTAATTAATTTGGTCCTTTACAATTTATTTGGACTAGTTTTTCAATACAACATCAATCAAGTTACTTCCTTACTTACTTAGCTGGCACTACAATCGATGATCGGTCTTGGCCGCCTTTATAAAGCTTCGCCAGTCGCCTCTACTATGCGCACGCTGGCGCCAGTTATACGGCCAAGTGAAGTCAGGTCGTCCTATACCAGATCTTTTTAACGAAGATTAGGACGTCCTCTTCAGTCTTTCGCACAGTACGAACCTTATATGCAATATTAAGAAGGCTTATCCCACAGTAGTTGGCGCAGATCGTGGAATCACCTTTCTTATGGATTGGGCAGAGTTCGCTGAGGTTTCAATCACTTGACATGCTTTCATCCGACCATATTCTGCATAGAAGAAGCAGAGAAGTGCATGCGTTCAGTGAGCTCTTCGCCTCCAGTCGTAAACAACTCAGCAGGCAAGCTACCTGCAACAGCAGCCTTATTGTTTTTCAGTCGAGCGAAACTGTGGACGCCGTTATTGACCAAAGCAAAATGTGCCCTTTTTGCTGCGTTTTCCATCACTTTTTCGAGCATCTCGGGCGGTGTAGTGATGATTTCGGCACGAATGTTTGCCCTGAGCAGCGGCTCAATGGTCTGAAGTTTGCTGGCGTACACTTTGCTTTGCTTTTCAAATAATCCCACAAAAAGAAGTCCGGAGCCGGAGGGTCAAATCTGAAGATCTGAGGGGCCAGTCAATGTCGCCACGACCCGGGTATTTTCGTTGCATAAACTAGTAACCATCTAGTTGAAACCACTAACCATCCAGGCCTTTTTCACATATTTGTGGGTAGGGATAATGAGCCAACATCCACCGATATCGATTCTCATCGGCTGTTTCGCCTTCTCTGAAGGCAAATGGCCCAATGATGGTTTTCGCGCAAACGCAGTCACTTTTTGGTCATGCAATGGTGTTTCATGGATCTCGTCTGGATTTTCCGTTCCCCAAATGCGGCGCCAGAGAGTGTGAAATGGGCCTCGTCGATCATCAAAATTTCCCGTTAAATTCTTTCTTTTCAAAAATGTGAATCTTACTTTCTAAGCTTTAATAGTTTGGAAGTTATACTGTAAAACGTGATGTTACCCTTGAATGCAATTTTTTAGCATACTTTAAGCTATAGTTCCTTACTGGGTCATTTCCGACCCTCCTTCCCACACTCATACGATGTCGTCTTAAGGAATCGACTGGCAGCGGATTGTCCTCTTAATACGGGACACCCTGTATAGTATAGATTTCATCTCAGAGAGCCCTCCATTCTTTATAAAATAGTGCATGCTCTTTCTTTCATATTCATTCTTCAAAGTAAATACATACGTTTATATCTAGTCAGTCTCACTCACCACAGCATACTCATAATAATCATAATCAAAATTCACAATTTGCATTTCTCCCACTACTTCTCTACTATTAGCTTTTTGTTGTTGTTGTTACTCAAAAAAAAAAATTTAATAAAAAAGAATGAAATAAATTATAAAAATTAAGAAGGATGAGCATGAGCAAACCGAAGCAGTATCATTTTGTTTTTGCTGTACTCGTATGTATATTTTGTACATATGTACATATACATAAATACCTACATAATATACACAGTAAGTAAACAGAGTGTAGTAATGTTGCCGCTTGTGATTGTTATTGGGGTGTTGTTATTATTGTTGTTATTATTGTTAAATGCTTGCATACTTGAGTGATATATCACATACACACACACACACCCACACACACACACACACACACACACATACGCATGCATGCATTGAGAATAATGTTGTGGTTGTTCGTTTCACGTTTTTGTTGTTGTTGTTGCTTTTTGTTATTATTATGTCACCACAATTTTGTGTGGTCAAGTATAAATCATATATAAATTGTATTGTGTGTGTATACAGTGTCGGACAATCAAATAAGAACACCTTGCACTATAAAACTTCCATTGATTATTTTTGTTATCGGACTGTTTATGGAAAACAATTTTTCTAGAAAAGAAAATGGTATGGTATATACTTTATAAATTTCTAGGTGGCAACACTACATTTAAATATTTTTTGGGGATTCCCAAGCAAAAAAGTTGAGTTGAAGCGAAGCATTCGAAAGCGGACCGGACAATCAAAATAAGAACAGCAGACGAAAAAATTTATATTTAAAAAAAAACTTAAATTAGTTTATAATTTGTACTGGTAAGCATTTAAATGGTAGCATTGAGGGTAATTCAACAAATTAAATGTAAACTATTCCGCAATGTCACAGCAAAATGGGCCGAGCAAAGCACTGTAGCAAGGAGGACCATGATTTGGTGAAAAAACTGCGAAATGAGGGACAAAGCATCCGCCAAATAGCTAAAACTATTAGCAGATCCTCGACATTTGTCTACCAATCTTTATTACCTCAAAAATTTCATTGCACGAGATGTAGGCCCCGCAAAACTACAAGTGCAGATGATAATCGCATAAAAATTTTGGCGGCACGTGATCCATTTAAGGCAGCTGCCGCAGTTAGAGAGGCGACAGGGGTTCAAATTTGTGCTCGATCAGTAAGGAGACGTTTGGTGGGGGAAAAATGTATGGGAGAACACCACGAAAAGTACCAATGTTGACACAAAGACATCGAAAGTGTCCCATAGAGTTCGCTGAAGCGCACATTGAGTGGGATGGTTCAATTAATGCAAAAAAATGGCATAACGTATTATGGACAGACGAAAGCAAGGTGAATCTTGTTGGAAGTGATGGCAAACGTTGGGTTAGACGCCCGAAAAAATGCATAATTGAGCCCAAAATATACTAGCTAGACGTTTAAGCACGGAGGTGGAAGCATCATGGTATGGAGATGCTTCTCTTGGTATGGTGTGTGGGCCTTCTGTATTGGATAAAAGAAATGATGGACAGATTTCTTTACGCTAACATCCTTCAGGAGGTGATGCTTTCTTATGCTGAATGGGAAATGCCCCTGATATGGCAAATGCAACAGGATAACGACCCAAAGCACACCTCAATCCTTGCGCGAGATTTGTTTTCCCATAATGGAATTCCTGTTATGACCTGGCCTGCACACTCACCTGACCTTAATCCAATCGAGAACTTGTGGAATATTGTCAAAGAGAAGATTGCCTGTACCAGAGCTAAAAACAAAGACGAATTGTGGCAAAGCATTCAAAGAGCGTGGTATTCCATACCCCAGGCTACTTGCGCGTCTCTGGTGGAATCAATGCTTAGAAGGTGTGAGGCGGTTTTAATTAACAAAGGCTATTTATTCCACAAAATATTAGCCTTAGTGAACAATTTGATTCAATATTTTATAAATTTTTTTTTTATTGAAGTGTTCTTATTTGTTTGCCCTTTTGAAATGTGATTTTATGTATAACTTTTAAATTTCTTTTTTTACACTGAATTGATTTTGTTTTTGTTTTAAGAAAAGATAAAGGTTATGGAATAAATGAATAAAATACCTTTTAAATTATTCATAAGCCTAGAGAAATATTTTTTTAATGTTTTTGGTTTCAGAACAAGGTGTTCTTATTTGATTGTCCGACACTGTATGTGTGTGTATGTGTATGTACGTGTGTGCATCAGTGTTGATATTTTAGATACAATTGTACATATTCTCGACTTTTTTGGTCTTCATGTTACTTATGGCACTACCGAAGCATTTAAGATACAATTCGGGATCATTCCGATGAATGTTGTTGTTTTTGCGTTCTTATTGCTGTACTATTTAATGGATTTTGTTTTTTAACATACCTGCCTTTCTTTTTGAACAACTCGTTTGCGGTGCACAGTGTAACGAGCTCGTATAAGCGGTGGCCAAAAATGAGAAACGTTGTACGGTTTCGTTGACATTTGGATCATAACGTTAAAAAAGATGCGATTATTTCATAATCATATCAAAAAATCAAAAAATGTTTCAAACCAAATTATTTCACATATCTTATGTAGAAGAAATAATGTTCGAAGGTAGCCTGATATGAGCTACTTGCCACGCCTACTTCACAAGTTAGTTTCAAACACACATCAAATTTTGTTCCTAGAAATAAATGAATTTTATTTTTTTCTTATGCCTATAAGCTACATATTGTTGATTTATAATAGACACAACATGAGTACTGGATTTTTATGACTCTTTGGCGATGGTTCGAAAGCTCTGAGTGACCACCGGACGCAAACGATGAGAGATATAAAAAAATTGTCTTCTTCTCCGTCTTTAATTAGGACTGTGTCCTGTGTCCTTTTTTACATCAATATTATAGTTATTTTATTTATTTTTATTAGACTGCGTTTTTGTTGAGCCAAATGCCCAACTTTCGTTTCAACGCTTACGTGGTCTGCCTGGTAATCAGGTTGACGGAGTTTTCCCTGTCTTTGCGATTTTGTCATTCTTTGGACGTGTTGCTTCGTCTTCGTTCCAAATGGTACACACATTTTGTATATCGCACATTTCTCGAATGGCTTTATTTCTGACCCGGTCTCTTGGAGTCAGCCCTGTTATTGATCTCAAGGTTTGCATTTCGACCATATTGAGCGATCGCTGGGTGTAGGCTGTGTCGGCGCGGGTCTCCACGGTGTTTGTCAGTACTGGTCTTACGCACAGTTTGCATATGCAGACTCTGAATGCTGATAGGCTTATTCGGCCAAATGGTTTGCTTAAGACATCCAGATATCCGAGCAGCCTTATTAGCCTGTTTGTTGGGTGTTCACTTCAGTGGTAATGTCCCTATCAGATGTTATGTTAGCGCCAAGATAATTGAATTCTGCAATGTGTTTAACTATTTGGCAGTATTTTGCTAGTTTGCACCTGACAGGTTCACTAGATAAACGCGCCTGATGCTTTTTTGAAGGCGAATAGCAATCGTTCAGGGTCGTCTTCATTGTCTGCAATAAGTACTGCGTCATCGGCATATGTTACTATTTGTATATCCTTTCTACCTATTCTGTATGCGGGCGCTGCATTCTTTACTTTTTCAAAAAGTGCATTCGGCGATTTTCACAATGAGTGAAATTATTCAACAAAGAAGTTCTATTAAATTTTGTGTGCGGAATCAAATTTCTGGTGCCGAAACGTTCAGAATGTTGCAAAAGGCCTTCGGTGATAATTGTATGTCGCGAGCAAGTGTTTTTGATTGGTACAAATTGTTCAAAGATGGTCGAGAACGCGTTGACGACGAACCACGTCCAGGACGGCCATCAACATCAACTGATGATCAACACGTCAATAAAATCAAGGAATTGGTGCTCGAGAATCGACGATTAACAGCCAGAGACCTTACTGGCATCGTTGGAATATCGGAAGGATCAGTGAAAACCATTTTAAAACATAATTTGGGCCTAAGAAGAGTGAATGCACAATTGGTTCCAAAATCACTGCATTGGTTTTACGAGACCATTTTGCCAAAAATTCGACTGATATCGTTCCGCAACCACCCTACCACCCTATTCGCCTGACTTAGCACCGTGTGACTTTTGGTTATTTTCTTGAATCAATTGAAGACATTTAACATGAATCGCTAAGCGCATTGAAGGCTATTCCGGAAATTGACTTTAACAACTGTTTCGAGAATTGGAAAAAACGTTGGCACAAGTGTATTGGGGCCGGGGGGGATTACTTTGAAGGGGACGAAATAGATTTGGAAGAATGAATAAAAAAATTTGAGATTATGAACAAAGTCTTACTACTTTTTGCCCACAGTAGTATGTCTTGATCTTTGATATTATTGAACGATGTTAGTTATGTTCCAGCAGGCTATGCTAATGGCATTCTATTTCAGTTTCCAAAACCGTTTCCGTTTTCTTGCTGCGCTGTCGTCATCTGAGTTGGAGGTTATTATTATTTAGTTACCTTCAAGTAGATTTGCTAGTCTGGCTTAAAGGGTGTTTTTTGTTTCAGACCTTTACTGGCCAAGCTTGTTTGGCCCGCGGGAGATATTTTATTTTTCTCCTACCTGTCATTGCTGGAGGTACATCCCTATAAACCCTATCCGGCATCTGCGGACGGGCACCCTAGCGGTTCCAAGCTCCCCCAAAGGGGTGCTCCTAATTGCTATTCTTAAATCCCAAACATTTTCTTAGACAGCATGAAAACAAAAATCATCGAAGCTGGGTTTAGACCAAATGTTTGTTGAAGCTCAATGGGCAATGGGAATATTCAGGTGCAGGTTTTAGGTGCATTTGGACTTAATAAGGTAAAATTTTTACTTGGTTTAGGTAAGTGCTTTCACAAGAAATGTGAAATATCAACAGCGATATGAATTCATTTGTGTCGCATTAAAAAAATATGAGCATGAATGTCTGCGTGTAAGTAAGTAGGTACTTTGCATGTATGTAATTGCAATTGTGTATGTATGCGTGTGTGTGTGTGTGTGTATGCGTTTCATTGTAATAGGTAGCCGTAGTGTGTAAGCTTCATCATAAATGTCGTGTTGAGTTGGTTTTTGCTTTCCTTTTGCCATTTTGCACATTTATTGTTATTGTAATTGCAATTATTGTAAGTTGAATTTCACACACATTCACACACAAAAAAAAAGAAGCGTATAAGCGCACATACTTAACACAAATATTTACACATGCATACATACAAACATACATACCTACTATGGTATATACATTCTGATGTAAGTATATACCATACATATGTATGTACTAGTACTTGTATATGTATACTTGTGTGTATGTAAGCAACGTCAATTGCGTTTAAACTGTTTTATGCACTTTTAAGCTCGAGTGCATACACATGCCACATGTGTTGAATAAGGATACACATACTCAAACATACCTTATATGTATGTATATGTATGTAAGCAAGCATGCAATTTGTATGTACGAATGCATGTATGTGTTCGTTGTCGAGTGTGTGTGTGTGCGTGTGTGTGTGTGTGTGTGTGTGTGTGTGTGTGTGTGTGTGTGTGTGTGTGTGTGTGTGTGTGTGTGTGTGTGTGTGTGTGTGTGTGTTGTGTGTAGGTGAGTGTATACATTGCGACAATCGAAAATGTTTTCTTTTATGTGCTGTTGTCATTTGGCTGCTGCTGCTCTTTTGTTCTCTCTTTTTTTTTTTTTACGCTCTTACGAGCAAATTATTACAATTATACTTTCAGGCGCAATAATATTTTTATTATTGTTACCGCTGCTTTCATTATTATTACTGTTATTATTATTATTATTATCATTACTATCATCGTTATCAACAGTAACAACAACAGCAGCAGCAGCAACAAAAAAATTGCATCATCATCACACTGAGGCGTTGCATTGTTTTTAATTAATTAATTTGTTGATAGCCTGAACGATGGCGACAACGACAACGACGAGTGATTATGTCACATGATAATGTGCATGCGTAGGTTTGTGTGTGTGTGTGTGTGTGTGTGTGTGTGTGTGTATTTGTTCGTGCACATGCATGAAATTAAGAGAGAAAAAAAGATTTTCTGACGATATAATGTTGAAAAATAATTAAAATTTGATTAAGTTGAAAAAATTCTTATTAAATTTCCTTTTGCATTTTATGCCTTAAGGGATCGAATATAATAATTATTTCGATTTGATTTGTTGTTGATATTGGAAATTTTTTAATTGCAGATTCCAAATTAGTCGATTCATATCAAACCGATTAAGTTTTTTTTGCTTTCCTGTCAACTTCTTCTTCTGCCTCTTCTTCTTTTAATGGGACAACAGCCAACAACCCATCGAGGGCCTAAAGCGAGTTGTTTGCAACCCTTCATGTTGTACGTGTAAAATTTTTGTAAATTAAAGGAAGTTACATACAGTTTTATGCCGAATCCGAACGGCAAAGTGAAAAGCTTTTCTTATTCAATTTTTACTCTTGTATGTAGATTTGCCATTGCGCCTGCCAAAAAGTCGCCTGCCGAGTAGAAAATTAGTTTTATTCTACTTTTTGATTTTGCTAGTGCCAATATTTGAACCCTGGACATTCTGCGTAGCAGCCCAATGCACTACCACCTACACCATGGCGACTATCTTTCAAATAGTCATTGCATCAAAGGTTTGGAAAATTGTTTCGCGAATAGACTTCCTTACTTACTTAGCTGGCACTACAACCGGTGATCGGTCGTGACCGCCGTCATAAAGCTTCGCCAGCCGCCTCTGCTAAGCGCGCGCTGGCGCCATTTGAAAAGGCCAAGTGCAGTCAGGTCGCCCTGTAGCTGGTGTTTCCAACGGAGATTAGGACGTCCTTTTCTGTGTGTTCCTTCACCGTGGCTCGAATGAAACAGCCTTCTAGCCAGAGCGCTTTCTTCTATTGGCTCAACCTGATCCAGCCAGGGAAGGCGCTGTATTTTAAACGCTTGATTATGTCAGTGTCGGCCTACAGCTCATAGAGCTCATGCATCGCATCGGTCCATCTTATTCGATACACGTCGTCCACGCATATAACAGCCTCTCATCATTGATGGTCAATGTCCACGTCTCGGAGCCATATATAAGGACGGGAAGGATGAGGGACTTATAGAGCGATATTTTCGTCGGTCGAGAGAGGGCTCTGCTTCTCAATTGGCTACTGAGCCCGTAGTAACAACACCTGTTGGCAAGAGTTATTATAATCTCAGCTTGATATCAAGGCTGGACTTAGACGGTTTTGATTTGTATCGTCTTAATATTTCGCCAGGCGTGCCCGAAGGGATTTTTAACGAACATGTTTTGAAATTGTTTATGTGCTGATTTATACAAACGATAAGCCTTTCACAGTTCAGTTTGATGATCCTCTGATTCCTGGTGACATCTAGATTAACTTAATTTTTATTGTTTGCATTTCCAATTCATGCAACGCCCTCTGCAAAATCATCATCTCCATCAAAATATTCATACTCAAATCTTACCATAATCATCATTATTGTCATCATCATCAAAATATTCAGGTTGTATGATCTCAAGAGGTGAAAAATTGGGTTCTTGCTGATCTGAGAACTCGAGAATGTTATGGGGTTGGCTAGAAACTTGGCAAGTCTCGACTATGTTTTGTTGTGCTGATGATACTTAGTTGTTTTCTTTTCACGGAGGAAAGATTTTCCATCAAATTTTGAAGTAAATCTTTTGCCCTTCTCTTTCATTTAGTAGCTGCGAATTCGGCCACCCCAATGACTGCCTGGTGCTGTATAATCTGTGGACCTTTGTTGGGGCTCAATGACATGAGTGTTGATGAAATTATTGGTTCTAATGAACTCATTTGCCATTCATGCTTTCTCTCTGCATTAGTCTTTGCAAGTTGTTTTTAATTTTAGTTCGAATTCAGTTGAGCCTCAAGTTTCTTGCGAAGTCTACACTCTCGGTACTGGTTTTCGGTTTTTTTTTCACGATAGCAGAATCTTATTTTTCAAATTTTAATTTTTCGACGAAGTCTACATTCTTGCTGTCTCTCAGCTGCCGTTTTTGCTGGAGATTTTAAGGTAACACAATGCATCGCGTTTGTTTTTTTCAGTCTATACTCGCGCATTCTTTCAGAACTAGAAATATCTCTCGATTTTTGTTTGAAGTGTAAAATTTTGATTTGAAATGTCAATTTTTACTAGAAACTGATGGGCAGCATCCTCTATCAATCGAGGGCGACTCATACATATTCAGCGTTCTCTATTAATTAAGTTACATTATGTATGATTCATACTTGATTGATAGAGGGAGCATAGTGGATGCACATGTGTATACACATAATTTTTCATATGATAATTTCGCGTTTTTTTTCCAGTCTATTCTCGCTACTTCTTTCAGCTCTAGGAATTCCTAACGTCGTTTGGTTGAAATGCCAAATTGTACCAGAAACTGATGGGCAGTGCCCTCTATCAATGGAGTATGATTAATTATCAGCACCCTCAAGTTTTAATCATACGCGTATCAGCGCCCTCTGTCAATCAAGTTTGAAGCATACAAGAATCAGCGCCCTCTATCAATGGAGTATGAATCATACGCGAATCAGCGCCCTCCATCAATCGAGTTTGACTCATACGCGATTCAGCGCCCTCCATCAATCGAGTTTGACTCATACACGAATCAGCGCCCTCTATCAATCGAGTTTGACTCATACGCAAATCAGCGCCCTCTATCAATCGAGTATGAATCATACGCGAATCAGCGCCCTCCATCAATCGAGTTTGACTCATACGCGAATCAGCGTCCTCTGTCAATCGAGTATGAATCATAAGCGAATCAGCGCCCTCCATCAATCGAGTTTGACTCATACGCGAATCAGCGTCATCTATCAATCGAGTATGAATCATACGTGAATCAGCGGCCTGTATCAATCGATAAATTAAGTTTTAAATGGCAAATTTTACTACAAACTGATGAGCAGCGAGTATGATTCATACACAGCGCCCTCTTTTAATCGAGTATTTATCAGACGTTAATCAAAGCCCTCTATCAATCGATAGAGGGATAGTCTCCAATCGATAGAGAAGCTCTCTAGCCCTCCATCAATCGATAGTGGGATAGAGAGCTTCTCTATCGATTGGACACTATAGTGAATGCATATTAAGGTGGGTCGGTGTCCATACAAAAAAAAAAAAAATTATAAAAGTCTATGCTTCATATGAAAGCTTGTCTCGAGAGGATTTCACCCCTGCCACGCCCTAAAATCCGTGCTGCACTTTTTTTTGTTTATAGATGAATCTTATTACTTCAAGTAGGAAAATAAAATTACTTTTGGAGATCTTTTCAATATTTTTAAAGAAATATTTGGGGGTAAGTATGTAAAAAAAGTAGTTGTATCATTTTCACCCTGAAGACGGCGTCAAGGGTCATTGACACCTGTGAAGAAATTGTTGTTATCATATCCACCTCAACATATCATAACGACATATAGTATCACTCGTAAAAATCGAACATCAAATACCAAAGATATATATTTAAAACGATTTTGGCGGTTTTTAGGACGTGGCAGGGGCGAAAATTTGTAGTGTCCTGAAATCCTCTCGAGGCAAGCTTTCATATGAGGGGCACACTTAAATAACTTTTTTTTCGACCCACCCTAATGCATATGTGCTGCCCAACATTTGAAGAGCTAAAGATACGTTTAAAACAGACTCTATAAAGTCCCATTCTACAATAAAAGTTAGAATATCAAGCGTAGTCCATTTACTTGCGACTTTAAATTCAATGTTTGCTGCCTTGATTTGTCTACGAAGTCTTTGTACTTCTACTTTAAGTTCTTCTTCTACAACTTCATCGTAGTGCGACGTCAACTTTTTTGCATTGATATTCAGTTCTTCATCAGTGCGAAACAGCAAGTCGTCATTTGTTTTCACAATATGCATTCACATTTTTTCATATTTGATTGATAGAGGGCGTTGCCCTTTATTTCCGCAACAATTTCCTCTTTGCCACGATCATCATTTACCCCGGGCGTAAATATAAGAAATGATTCAAAAGAAGTCAATTTAAAAAAAATAAAAAAAAAGTCCTGGCAATCCTAACATATTCGATTTTGTTATCGATAAGTTTTGAGAATAGCGGGGTATCTTTAGACAATTACCGAAATGTATAAGATCTCACTTTAGTCACGAAGACTGGAGGGAAAAACGTTCTTGAGGTCAACTAGGAGACATTTGCCGCTAACACCATCACAGGTAAAATCGTTTTGGAAATGGTAGCAGTCTTTCATTTTAACATTTAATTAAGTACTTAATAATAAATTTGTTAATTTATTTTTGAATATTTCAACGTATTTCGAAATCCGCCCTTGTTCAGAGTCGCAAAGCCCTCACCCCCTTTCTTAAGGAGAATAATAATTATTTCAGATTTTACCAAAAGTAAGTATCAAAAAGCTACTATGAATGAATGAAAATACAAAATCAGAGGAATATACTATATAATAGCAAATAATAGTTTCAAGTAATTGTTATTTATTGGAGCAGAGGAGGGCAATGGTAGCAGCAAGGAGATACAGAGGAGTACAGAATTGAATTAAAAACCACAAGAATCCAAGAAAACGGTTATGAAAATAAACTTCATTAAAATGTGGTAAATTTATTTTATAATTAAATGAATAACAACAACAGCAGCAACTAACTAGAACAATAACAACTAGAAGACATAGTAATAACTAGAACAACAACAAGAACAACAACAACAACAACTAGAAACAAGAATGGCAATGAATTACTTACATGCACATTGTAAGTACGAGCAAGTATTTGGTATACATACTTACATTAAAATAAACTAAACTAACGATTTATGTATATTTGCTTTGCTTGTTTACGCTCAAATTGATAATGAAAAGCTTTTTGTTAAGATGCACACACACACACGCACACATACTCGTACACATAGTTATCCTTGTATTTATGCAGTAAGTATACGAGTATGTGCGTGAATGCACTTTAATGTTAACTGGGCCTCAGTGGTGAAGTCAGAGTATGCTTTGCATTTACTTGGCAATTTATTAAACAAATATTTACAATATACATTACAATGGCATTTGCCAAACATTGCATTTCGTATTTGTGGCATAAAAGTAAATGTTGCTGGCAGAGTCATCGAGACGAGGTGAGGCGAGGCGAGAGACCGAAGCGGGCAGCAAGATATAATTGACATATGCACTTACATATTTATTATAAATTTATAGCATTTCTCATGCTCTTGCCACATATTACGAATTGCAACATGCTTACTTTTTCATTTGCTATAAGCATGCGAGTTTCTATGTGTGTGTTGTCTGTGTGGGTTGTGTGTGCGTGTTGTGTGTGTGTGTGTGTGTGTGTGTTTAAATTCACTTAAAATCCAAACACATATTGCATGAAGATTTGTGTAGGTATTTGTTACCTTCTACCTTTGTATTTTAGCACAATTGTATAGGGTGTGTCAATAAGAATAAACGATTTAAATTTTGTAGCATTTTCCCTCTTTTTTTTTTTTTTTTTGGTGCAAGTGAAAAATTTGTTCTGAAATTGAACCAGCGGTCTTCTGCGATTGATCTGATTATTAAAAACGGAGCGCATTGTGAACATGAGGCCGGAAGTGCAGTGACTGTGAATGGCATTCGTGGCAACAGGCAGTGGCGTAGCCAGGTCGAGTGACACCCGGGGTGGCCCTAAATGGTGTCACCCTATAATACCCCTGCCCCCTCTTCTTTTGAAATAATTATACTATGTGTAGGTATGTACGATTATTTTTTATTTAAAAGTAAGTAGATAAAACAGGAATCCATAAAGATGAATGAACTTAAATAAATACGTACTTAATTTAAGTCACAAAATAGTTAAAACCTCTACGAGTATGAGACCAATAAGGGACATTTTTTATTTATAGCATGTTCTTCTTAAAGATCTTGGAAGATATTTGTTTACATACAACTTGTGTTTTTAAATGACTATTTAATTGCTGTTGTAGGAAAATGATGTGAGTACATATTTAAAGTACGAAATTTACATTGCGATACTCGTATATGAAGCTTTAAAAAAATATTTTATAAATTTTGGGTTTTTTCGCAGCAAATTCTATAATAACATTGTCAAAATCTAATTTGCTAGATAATTCGTTTTCTATTGATAAACTGTCTAGGTCGCATATCCTAGATTGAAACATTTGTAGTTGAGGGTAAATATGATATGATTAGATTTAACTTTGAAAAACTTCTTTCACATGAAGCCACAGAGACACAAACTGTTAAGAGCAATTGAAGAGCTAAAGATACGTTTGAAACAGACTCTATAAAGTCCCATTCTACAATAAAAGTTAGAATATCAAGCGTAGTCCATTTACTTGCGACTTTAAATTCAATGTTTGCTGCCTTGATTTGTCTACGAAGTCTTTGTACTTCTACTTTAAGTTCTTCTTCTACAACTTCATCGTAGTGCGACGTCAACTTTTTTTCATTGATATTCAGTTCTTCATTCGTGCAAAACAGCAAGTCGTCATTTGTTTTCACAATTTGAAAGATATCGGCTATATCATTGAATGCCATGGTTCGAGAGTTTAATTCTGTCGAGAAACGATCGATGCATTCAAGCATCGTTCTCTTGTTTTCTTCTTTAGCACTTAAACCAATATCTCGTTCCGTTTCACCCGGTATTCTTTTCTTTGAGCAAATAATACTTACTTTACTTACTTTTAATGGCACAACAGCCCATTGAGTGCCTAGGCCGAACTTTTCGCATCCACTCATGTTGTGCGTGTTATATTTGTACACGAATGGAAGGGACCTACAGTTTAATGCCGAATCCGAACGGCGAAGTGAAAAGTTTTTCATAGTAATTTTTACTCTTGTAGGTTTGCCATTGCCTGCCAAGAGGTGGTGGTGGTGCCGTGTATAAAATTTTTTTTTACTCTTTGAATTTGCCTGTGCCGAGATTCGAACCCCGGACACTCCAACGCACTACCACTACACCACAGCGACCACAGCAAATAATACTATCCTTCTTAAATGCAGATTCCACTAAACATTCCCGCTTTTCTTGTAAAAAGAGAATTAAGACATTCGATGTCGCTATTACTTTATCGACAGTTAGTCCTGGAGTTTGTAAAGATTTTTGTGTAGCATCCACTTCCTCCAACACATCATGCAAAAACCATATGAAAGTATAATTTTAGACATTTACACCTAGTTAGGTAATAATAATATTTTTTCCGCTTTTTGAACATCCGGGGCGGACCGCCCCCACCCCCTCCCCCCTGGCTACGCCTCTGGCAACAGGAACACGTTAACTGAGTTCTTGTGGCCTCAACTGGATGGTATGAATCTGGCTGGTATGAATCTGGCTGGTATGAATCTGGCTGGTATGAATCCGGCTGGTATGAATCTGGCTGGTATGAATCTGGCTGGTATGGATCTGGACGACATATGGTTATAGCAGGAAGGCGCCACCTGTCACACTGCACATGAAACAAACGATTTATTGGAGCAACGATCGAATCCAGACCGAATCATCTCCCGAAATTTCGATGCCAACTGGTTACCAAAATCGTGTGATTTCTTTCTTTCAGGTTTTGTAAAATTCCAGATCAATGTGAATAAGCCATAAATAACTTCTGAGCTCAAGGCTGTGGTCCAACGCCACATCTTTCTCAAAATTTCATGGAAAATTCCATCGAAAATTTCATTCAAAGTGCAAGACACGCGGGGGCCATTTGTCGGATATTTTATTCCATACTTAATCGGAACATGTTTAATTTAGAATGAAATACAGGGTGACAAATAATAAGGGTATAGAACTTTCTTCACGCTATAGAAAAAGTATTGATATTTTTTGTGCAATTTTCTTCATTCTTGAATTATTCTACATAATCGAGAGTACATCTGATTGAATTT